>CM034154.1:53088224-53214913 GCA_019776745.2 Taxus chinensis | reverse complement strand
TACTATTCCTTAATGAAATACTCATCAATCTAGAATACATCCTTCACCCCACTCTTCTGTTATATAGAATGTTCTTTACTAACTTCTATCAGTACACTTGTTCAAAGTTTTACCCTAACCCAGGTTAGCAACATAATTTGATATAGGAAGACACTCATGATGACTTATGGTATAAGGGCATACTCAACCAACCTAAGTCAATAGAATGTTCCTATCTACCCTAAGTTATTGAGAGCTCCCTCCGATTCCAATTCATACTTCTAACTTGACCTAGAGAGAAACCCGGTCCAAGTCTAGATGTGTGTGTGTAGATCTAGATTATCATTGCAGAAGGGTATTGCCACATGTCAACTTCATCACTGTATCCTCAAGAAGACCCTAGTCTTCTCAAAGGTACAATCCTGAAGTTGGTGTGTGCCAGCATCCTAAAGAAACTACATCATCACGATGTACATACCCCTAGGAGGTTATTAATATCTAATTAATTTGGATTATATAATAGATTACAACAACCTTGCTAAACCCTAATCCAACACTCCTTAATTTCTTTATCCGAATTTAATTTGATTGATATTAAAGAACTTTCTTAACTCATGATTACTTTTTATGATCATTTACTTGGCTTAACAATCAGCTATCCAAAAATAAGACAGTAACATCATAAGTTCCATTATAATGTAACTTAACCATTCAAAGAAGGTGTAGCAACCAAATAGGTTCAACTAAAGTAGACTTCATATGAAATGAAGTCTAATGATTAACGATCATATCACCATTCTTTTTAGATTGCATTCTTTTGAGAGAGGAAGAGTCTTCCTCTACATGATTAAGTGTTAGGGTTTTTCATACCCTTTTTATCTTTCACAATTTCTATAGTTTTACTGCATGTTCATTAAACATCCCATTACCATGTAAAAATTCTTTAGATAAAGAATGCCATCTTATGCAACTTAACAAACTGCATCCTAATAAGGGAAATTGAACTAATTCCCTTTATCCAACTTATCAAGGGTTAACTGAAATAAGCATATAAATAGATATGAAGAATATCAACAAGATAGAGTTTCCATCTCCTTCATAAAAAGTACAAGATAATTTACACAATAATGCAATTAAATATCCAACTTTCAATTCGTCATTATAAACTTATACATTTACAAGACTATGCATGTCATGCATACTGCATAGCAAACAACCTTAATTTTAAAAATAATACTTTTATTTTTCTCAATACAACTCAAGAATGAATTGGAATTCTTTACAAAGAGTCATACTTAAATAAGCCAAGACATCATTAAATTTACTACCTTCTTTTGTCACTTACAAAGTCCATCTACAAAAATTGCTAGCACAGGTCAATTCATTGAACTGAGCATGATAAGCACTAAGCATTAAAATTAAATGCACTTAACTAATTGTTTCATTAAAACAACTCTGCTTTAATGAAGCAATTAATGCAGTCAAATTCAAGAAAGCATAAGTAATAACATACCAAAATTAGTACAAATAATAAATCTGCATTCACTTTATGAAAGACCATTATATAATTAGCAACTACTGCATTATATCAAATAAGTAATGTCCCAACAAATACTTATTTACATTAATTAACAGCCCTTGGCATTTTAATTATCTCAAAATTCTTACAGAATTTGAAAAACATAATTGACCTTTCTATCAACAAGAGTTTCTTTTGAAATCAAAGACATCCTTATCATTCTTTCCAAGTTTCCAGAAAACATGTAAATTCAAGTTAATTACAGCAGTGTATCCTTTTAAAGATGAATCATCGTACATCTTAAATAAACAAGAGATTCACAATTCAAATAAGGCAGCCTAATTCTAGGTTGAGTAAAACCTAGGTTCTATATTAAGCCTCTTGACAATACAAGAAGGTATGTCAAGGCATAAATGTTTCATTTACAAAATTGAGACATTCCCTAATTTCCATAGATATACATCAAGTATAAAAGTAAATAGTATCAAATACTAGTCAATTACTTACAATAAGTAAAGTATTTGATTCAATCAAACCTATAACAGGTTCATAAAAAGATAAAGGAGAACAAACTGAAGGTACATAATTTCCATTTCCTTTTCATCCGGTTAAACCTAATTCTCCTTTTCATCCTTAGAAAGGAAGGATCATCATCCATAACTTAAACAACTTAAATAATTAAGAAGAAGATTCAATACAACTATTCACGAATTCACCCTTCATTTATGAAATAGCAGTCAGGTTCAGAATTGAACCGAATTCATACATATCTTTCTCATACATATGAAAACAAAGAAACAGATTCATCATTTCTCTAAGAGATAATCAATCATTAACAATAATTTCAATCTAATCCAAGAAGGAAGAGAAATAAACAATTACAAACTCACTTACATCCATTATGTCTTTTCAACATTCCTTTAGATATTAGTAAGTGATATAAATTCCTACGTTCCATCATACAAGATAAGACTCATACAAGATTCTCTTTTACTCATATCTAATCAAGGAAGGATCATACTATCTGTTAAGTGCATAGAGAGGAATTAACAAATACAACTTCCAAAAGATGCATGCCTCAGCCATACAACAACAAACAAACCAGAAAATAATTACCATTTACTTTCTATAGGTCAAGCTTAACTGAAAACCACCTTGAGTTGATAAGACAATCTAATCAACACAACAATTACGAGACCAAGAAGGCTCAAACAGAGTTAATTTGGTTTCCTCATAAAACCAGAAATACAATCTTAATAGAAGTAAGTCTAACATCAAAATGTTTCCGAGAAAAACTCGAGTAAGCCATACAGACCTAAGAAGGTAATCTCCTCATGACATGCAGAGAGAGGAAAAACTCATTTCTAGTTTTGGAGAGTGAGATCACAATACTACCCCCAAGATCAAATATGGACAGGAAAAATGATCCCAAGAAACTCAATCAAGCCAACAAGATGATTCCCTTATCGACAAAGTGAAATTCGATCTACAAAGAAACATGAACAGTCAAGTTCCATATATATTCAATTCAAACTCTCCACATTTACAAATAAATACTAAAAGGAAAATATTTGAACAAAGATCTAGTCAACCAATGTATCTAACGATTCCATTCAAGTTCAGTTTGAAATACAAAAACCCAATACATGGCTACAGTCAAACATAGCTCATATTCCTTAACAACTTGTACTACCTCTCAGAACCGAATAATACAATTACACAACTCTTATAAAAAAGAAAATTTCAAGGTAGAGAAGTTCCAAGAAATAAAAGGGTATTTACCCCTTCGTAGTTTAAACAGGCTGAAGTATGAATTACAACAACTCAAAAACCACACTTCCCTTTTATCAATAAAACACGAGTTCCAGTCCATACTGTAGAGAAGCTAAAATACAGTATGAAATAAGATAACAAAATTTCTCACACAACAAAACTCAAGAAGTTTCCATCGACCATATAAACAATCGAATACAAACAAAAAGAGTAATGCAGGATACCCAAAGTAGGGAAAAAAACATCCACAGTATATTTTCCCATAGCTCCTACTCAAGAATGTGTTAAGCGTATTTATTCACAAAATGTGAAATAGAATAAAACAATGCAACTAACCAACCCAAAGATTCATAAAGAAATATAGCAATATACTTTTCATTCACAGCAGAGACTTCTAGTTCAAGTCCCAACAAAGCTTACATACCCCAAATCCACATTCGACTAGATAGTCCAAAAATACGAACTAAAACCAAAAAAAAAAAAGGTCTCAAAGCTCCAAATGTGTCATCACATTTAAATTAATCAGAGAGAACATACACACAAGAAACAACCTTCTCATGCAAGGAATATAAATCCATAAACCACATATTTTCTTCTATCATGCAAGTAACTAGCAGAGAAAACATAAAACTATTTAGCCACAAAGAGCAGAGTTCTTTTTATGAAAACATTTAGAGAAGAGCAAGAAATATTAATGGGTAGAGCCTATCATGCCTGATAATGCCTCTGCCAATTTGAAGAAGACTTCCAGCTGAGTTTCCAACACCTCTTCTTCTCTAAGCAAGATCAACCAACCATAATATTTTTTCCAAAATGCCTCATATACTTTCCTCAAATCGAAAATAGATCAGAGAAACCAAAAAATAGCCACAAAGTGAAGATCAAACTGTTGGTTTAAAGAACCAGATATCTCTATGTAGAGCAAAAATTGCAAAGCACGTTAAACCAAAAAACCCCCAACAAATCCCCTAGCATGACTTCCAAGATGGTTTGCTCACCAAAAACGAGGATCATTAATGACATTAATTTGCATATTCCCACCTATCTCTCTTTGCCACAGCCATCCAAAATTGGCAAGACCAAATTGAACTTCAACATGCATTTCCAAACTTAGTGATGCCTCCACGTAGGTTCCTCTAACTTTACATGCATATACCAAATATAACAGTACATTGCCCTATTAAATCAAAAATCATATCTCATTAATAGCTTTGGAACCTCCGCTTAGCTCCCACTTGCCAATCGACCCCATAGGTCCCCTTTCATACTTCATTAATTTAGGATAGATACCATTAGCTTAGGTTAGATCTTAGCTTAGTTTAAAAGTATACACCTTAGGATATAACCTTAAAATAAATAGATTGTCACCTTAGGTTAGGACATAGCTCAACCAAATAGTATTAGGTAATAGGTTAGAAATAACTTAGTATCCCTTAGGTTATCTCCCCCTCATCCTAACTTAGTATAAACAAATTAGGTTAGGATGTCATCCCACGTAGAGTGGTGTAGAAAGAGATAGGAAAATTTATCTGAGTTTTGAATCCTGTTAGGATAGACCTCTTTAGATATAGGACAAGTTTTTATTTTCTTTCTCACAAAAGTCCTGAAGCAGGTTTCTTTTCTTTTAACGCCATTAAGTTCCCTGCAGAGATCAATCAAGAAGAGCCGAGCACAAACAAACAACTAAATGTAGGCATGATCTTGCAAGGTAATAAATAATTTTCAACATACACAAGTTTAGTACGTTAAGTTTGTTAATCAATGAATGTCATTTTTTCCATCCAGTTTAGATAAGAAGATTTAAAACATACCTTGGATCAATAAAAATGAGTCCAATAATAAGAGATAAGTTTGCAACCCTTCAAACCAGATTAAAAATTACCCATAAGAAGTGAAAATATATTATTGCAAGCAACAACATATCAGCCCAACAAATCTAAGAGCAAAAATGATTTATCCATGGAAATCATGATTTTCAACAACCAAAGGTACACACACTTGTCATGAAAATCACATGTCAAATCTTGCAATGCAAAAGAGTAATATAACAATTTAACAAAGGTGTTACATATTCCATCTCATTCCTTCCTTCTGTGTGCACCATCCATTCTGAGGATGTTCATATTCCATCCCATATATAGACCTTTGTGCCAACCTACCCTTGAATCTAAATACAAATAGATTCCTTTTTCCTGTATCTACTCTACCCCACACTAAAAGTATGTGTGGTCCTCTACACATGAATTCATTAGATAGTAATCAATTGCTTATGCACAAGTGCACTTATTACAACAAAACATAGAACTAAATTGACAAAGAATATCAATGATGAAATGAAACACATAAAAGGGAAATCTAATCTAAATGGAAATACTACCTTAGTACAAACAACAGGAAGCCTTGTTTAAAGTAGGGCTTCATCCTAATCTCATTGAAGTAACTGAGCAATAAAGTTTGCAATACATAGGATGGTAACATAAATTTAAAAATCAAGATAGAGTATGCTCCAAACACCAACTGAAAAGGTGTGGCCTTATTAAACCTTTTATAATTGGTCATATATGCCTAAAGTACAACTGAAACTTTATCATCCCAATCTTTTCTTCCAACATCACTGATTTTTTCCAATGTTTATCACATAATCTTATTCAAAGCTTTAATAATTCCATTAGGCTATGGGTGATAAGGTATATTCTTATGGTGTGCCACCATTAACTCTACCAAAAGAATTCAGATTGTCTCATTCAAGAAATGAGTTCTCCTGTCACTTATTAAGCTTAATGGATAGCCATGCCTACTGATAATTGTTTCCCATAAGAATCTTGTTATTGTAGTTATTTTGTAATCCTTTGTAGGTGTTTCTTCTATGCACCTTGTCAGATAGTGTGCACAAGTGATGATATAGCATGCATTATTCCTATGCACAGGTGGTGAAATAGGACCTAAAATTTCAATAAACCACTTCTCAAAAATTTTAGCACTTATAATAGGCCTCAAAGGCATATCATCTCTGGTTCTAAGCTTCCTAGAACATTGACAATGATCATGCACCTTGATATATTATTTAATATCCTTGTACAAATTTTCCCACCAAATCCAACCATTAGAATATTACACGCGGTAGCATCACCAATGTAATGAACTCCTACTATCCCACCATGAGATTCTTCTATAGTTACCTCATGTTCATGCTGGAGGAGACACTGAAGAAAAATTTGATCACATCCCAACTTGTATAAATCTCCACAAATCTATTGATAAGGCACAACACATATTGCAAGCTAATTTTTTTCCAATGTCTACATTCCCTCATGTCCATTTCTAGTGCACAAGAATGCTACAATATCCTCTAAATATTTAGTTGCGCTATTTAACCTGAAAATATATACATCATGTATTGTGTCCTTAATGTTTTATGTTTCCTCTCCAGAATTGATCCTCGATAAGTGGTCAGGCCCTGAATTACTCTTTCTTAGTTTTACAACTATAAAATCAAACTCCTGAAATAGAAGTATCCACCTATAAATGTGCCCTTTGCAAAATAGGCTTGTTGACCCAAATAATTTAGTGCCATATTATTTGTAAAGAAGATAAATGGTGTCGCCAAAAAGTACTATCTAAACTTGTGCAATGCATAGATCATGGATAAAGCCTCATTCTCAGTAGTTATACAATTCTTCTCCTTGGGCATAAACTTCCTACTGGAAAAAAAAATGGGATGATCTAAAATTCCTTCTCCTGGTTACACAAAATGTGATGTAAAAATAATCAACATGAACATGAAATGGTTTTTCCCATGAAGGAAAGTGCAAAATATGTGCATTAGTAAGCTTCTCCTTCAATGCTTCAAATGTTTTTTATTTTTCATCATCCCAATAGAATTTTCCTTTAGTTTTCAACAATTATTCCAAGGGCATGACAATATTTGCATATCCTTTGATGAATTTTCTTTAATACCATGTATGTCCCAGAAATCTATACACTTCACTCTGATTTTTTGTCCTCCAAACTCAAGATCACAACTACCTTGGCTGGATTCACCAACAATCCTTCCTTACACATTATATGACCAAGTAAAGTGCCAAAAGGTGTTGCAAAGATATGCTTATTAATGTTAAGAGAGATGCTACACTTCCTACACCTCTTAAACATAACCCTTATATTATCACAATGGTCCTTCACTAAGTCATATATGGTCCAATCATCTAGATATACCTGCAATAACTTATGAATAAAGTCCTAAAAGGCCTGTACAAAAATTCACAAGAACACAGCTCGCACATTCTTCAATCCAAAGGGCATAAATTTATATGAAAAACTTCCCCACTCAGTGGTGAAAGTTGTATTTTCCTAATCTTCCTTTGAAATATGCACTTGATGATAACCAGAAAGCCCATTTGTAAAAGAGTATATCTTGCACCCAGCAACTCCCTCAAGGATATCCTATGTGAATGGGGTAGGAAAAGGTTCAATAACATATGAAGCATTTAATTCTATGTAGTTCACACAGCTCATTATCCTCCCATCCTTTTTAATGTTGATGACCATGGGGTTAACCCATTCATATTCCTTAATAGGCTCAATTATTGAGCATTTTCTCAATTTCCTTCTTTATCTTTATGCGTAGATTAGGATTCATCCTATAAGGTCTCTTCCTAACTAGGCATGCTTCATCTTTAAGATTATTTTCATCTAACCTAAAGAAGGGTTTACCCCCTTTAATTAATGATACCCCTATTATCACTAAATCACAACACCCCCAAAATTACTAGCATTTGAATAAGGCATTCAGTTTGATTGGGTAACATGGATTTATCCTAAAGTGTGGGACATTGAAAATGGGATAGCTCTCTATAGAAGGTTTTCTTCCTCTCCCTAAACCTAGAACTAAAACTAATCCTAAATTTAGAAAAATAATTAATCTAATCCTATCCTAACACTTACAAAGATATTGGGATAGAGGGATATTGCATGAAAAATAAAACCTATGCTAAGGGGTGGGTATGGCACCAAGAAAAGGGGTTTTGAACAATATTTTCTACATGAGAATGAAAACAGGTGAAAATAAGGAGGATGACCAAATGTCACAAGTCATAACACATGTAATAAACTCATTTACACTAAGCACAATCAAATTTGAACCTACAATAGACACAATGAATTGCACAATATACCCATAAGCATGAATAATGGTAAGGTGAAACAATAAAACTAGACTAGGATAGGGAACAATCACAAGATTTGATTTTTATTACTACAATAGTTTTACACAATAAATCATTACAAGGAAAGAGGTAAGATTTCTATTACAGATCTCTAAAAAGGAGGCTTGAGATTCCAAAAATTTACTCACTGGTGAGGAAAGAAGGGGGTTGATACAATAATGTCCAACCTTTACCAAAATTCTTATCCTTAAAGTTTATAGGAAGAAAATATGAAGAGATGAGAGAGAGGAGAGTTCCAAAATTACTCCAAAAACCCACAAAAAATCATTATTTTTATTGCAATGGATATGGGAGGACCTGCAAATCTCGTGCTTGATTATACCTTGGCCTATGAAGAAGGAATGGCCTCCATGATTCATTTGCTCCATTATGGGTAGCTCAGTATTTCCCCAATGTCTTGTAAATTCACCTTCATTTTTATCCCACTTAACTCCCTAATCTATAAAATATAATCCTTTTATTAGATGGCCCTCTAAATTATCTTTCCAATAAGTATAATTTTTTTCAATTCTGATAGGTAGGGTTAAAGTAATGCACATTTGAATTAGGGTCACTTCCAGAGTTCTTGATCCACCTACCTAAGCTCCATGCTTCTTCAACGTGGCTCGACACCTACCTCGTTGTATAGATTGGTTCCCAAGGTTGGTGCATCCCCTGAACATCTCAATGGGTTAAAACTTTAGAGTTTACATTTGGGCAAGTTTTGGATTTTAGCTAGCCATTTACACCACATTTTCCATTGACAACCCCGAATTTTGGGTGTGAAATCCAATCCCAAAACTACTTGGTGAGCCCATTTTTCAAACTCCGCAAACTACCATGTGTCAGAATTCATAATTACCTTGCATTGTGTGTTTCATCCACCAAACTATGATGTAACACCACCCTGAAACTCCAACATGCATCACCCCTTGTTGACCCCGACTCGGCGAGTTAGGTTTTGACGCTCGGATAATGCCCCACATCATAAATTCTACCCCCTTGCACAAAAAAAACACCATAGAGAATTTGAATCTTTGATCCAAGAGATCCTGGAACCAACTCAACACCCTAAACCCTCATGGACCCCACCAAGCTCATCCTCTACGTTGTACCTGAGAGTTTCACACTTACATTCCTATCTAGCTTGCCATGCCAAGTTCCTTAACCTCTCACTATGGGTTCCTTTATTTGGATTCACATTTAGTTACTCACTCGACGAGCTTCCCCTGACTCCTTCATGTGGCTTAACTCTACAAAAATTTCTCTGGCTCACTAAGTTGGCTCGATGAGCCCCTCTTGTCCTGTGTCGTGGTTCTCCCTCATGAGCATGCCAAATGTCTCCCCCTATGACCAAACAATATGGTGAGCTATGCACTCACCCTACGCTTTGAGTACCTTATCTCTGACTAACCCTATAACCTTCTCAATGAATACCCCACTGATGAGCTTAGTCAAAACTCCTTGTCGCGACCAAACACACCGAGCTCCTTAGATTCCTGTGGGCTCATTCCTTCGCACTAGCTAGGACATCTGAGTTCAACCCTGAGCTCTTCAAACTAACATCTTTCCCTAGTTGACACCAGATTTTTTAGTAGCTTAATGATCCATTTCATCTCATCACCAACGACTTTCCTCCACCTTGGTGAGTTACTTGCCTCCCCATTTGGCATTCATGTAGTTTTTTTAGTGATCTCCCAAGATCTCCTGGAGAAACATTGTCCACTATTACCTATGTCCCCGCTAATGCCTCTGAGTTCACTCTGAGCCACTTGGCTCCATTCAATGTTAAGCCTTATCCTTGATGCATAGTTGCTCGACCTACCCCACTAATCCTCCACGATGTCATGTAGATCCCAAATCTCCAGATAAATGGCCTAAGTTGATAAATGTCAATTCGATCCCCCATGCATTTGATTATCTCATCGAGCAACTCGTTAAGCATATCAATGAGCTATTTTCTAGCTTGATGCTCCCTTAGGGCCATTTTTGTAACTTTTTCCATTTTTTGTATTTTTCTTGTATTTTTCTTGAAGTTTTTCATATTAATGAACCAAGAGGGACTGGTTGGAATGCCTTCAGGATCGTGCCTCATTTTTTTCCATTTTTTGCTAGTTTTCGCCAAATGTGGGCCTATTGGAGCTCATTTTCACTTCCTAAGAAGACTCTAAGCCCTTCAAAACCCAGAAGAGGAAAAACATTTTGAATGATTTTACACCCTTTTGGATTATTGCATATACTCCCTAAACATGATTTTTTCCTATGAACCCTAGATTCTCCTGTGAAGGCCATGTCCAGTGCTTGGGTCTGATCCCTCCTTGTTGTCCATTTTTCTCAGGGGCAAAAATGGATAATAATTTTGGTGACTCACGGGGACATATGTATGCTAGATGTAGCTGACCAGTAGCTCAGATGTGTCCATTAGACATGGAGTCACTTAGATAGCCTAACCTAACCTAAACCCCTAAATCTTGAACCTGGAATCTACTTGAACACTATTGAACCTGGACATGTCCTGTGAATCTTGAATTTTCCAATTTTGTAAGAAATCCTTGAAATTAGTTTTTTGACAATGGAAAATTGTTTTTAATATAAGTTTTCTCTATCATTCTCTAAAAAATTGATCTGTGGGACTGAGAATGATAAAAAAATTGTACAATCCCAATAATTTTTTTCTTGCGAATATGAGGCACTGAACTTACTAATGTCTTGAAAATAATGAAACACTACAAATCTTTAAAATACATGTTAATTTAGGAAGTAATTAGGAACTGCTGATAAAATGGCTTTCCTCTTACTGAATGGCTACTTGGAATACCATTGAAGGTTGGGACTTCTTACAAAACTACAAGATTTACATCCGAAACAACTTATCGAGGATTTGAGATTGATATTCTACTTTCAACCTAAGAGGACCTTAAATGAATTTTGGGAAGGTTGTTCCATGAGATTGACTTTCTAACTTTACAGAGGAACTAGAAGCTCAAACCATGACTGATTCTTAGAGATTAAATAATAATACTATAAAAATGTTTCCCTGATCTAATTTGATTTTCTCTACATTTGAAACTTCTTGATATTTACAATTGTTTCCTAAAGCCTTGAGCTTCTATAACATTCTTTTCGGGAGGCATATTGAATTTTTGTAATGAGACAACTAGGAGAAATAAAAGATGTGCCTGAAGAACTTAGGGAAACTAAAACCTATTCTAACAACAAGATAATATGCACAAGAACTTAAAGGGATTAAAAATCCTAAACTGATATGTACAAGGGTGAGAATTAATCCTTTCAGTAACAGTGTTTGAGATAGATTCCATTTACTGGACTCTACAGTTATTCTTCATCCAACTTGAATAGCTCAAAAGCATTTTTACCCTTCCACCTCATGACTATGTAGGGACCACTCCATATAGCATCAAATTTAGAATGTTTATCCATCTTAGCTTGATCCACATCCCATTTTGGAAGGTCCTTGCTTTAGCTTTTTTATCAAAACTTCTTTTGATTAAGGCTTGATCTTTCTCCATGGTTTACATTGTATGTTCTCTTATTTATTCCAACTCCATGAGTTCTGCATACCTGGCTTCCATAGGCTCAAATTCTAATAGTTCCAGCTACTTTAGGAGATCTAATGTGGGAAACTCAAGTGATATAGGCATACTTGCCTCCTTTCTGTAGACTACTTTGTAGGGAGAGCTGCTAGTAGACCTTTTAGGTGTGATTCTATTAGCCCACAAGGCTGATTTGAGATTGGTATGCCACGTCCTCTTATTTTCATCTAGATTCCTTTTGATGATTCTCAAAAAATTCTTATTTATGGACTCAACTTGCCCACTACCCTAAGGGTAATAATTAGATAAAGTGTTGAGATATATTCCATTCCTAAAAACCCATTTCGTGATCTTAGTACTGAGGAATGCTATAGTGTTGTCTTATATGATAGTTGTCAGGACTCCGAATCTTGTTACTATCCCCTCATAAAAGTCTAGCATGCTAGACTCATTTTCCTCCTTGAGTGCTACTACTTCAGTCTAATTGGTGAAGTAGTATGTTGTTTTTAGGATCTACTTGTAGACTTAGCTCAAATTCAGATTGATGACCCCTATGAAATCCAATCACCACTACATGAATGGCTGATTAACTAAGATTAGGTGGAGTGGCAATGCTGCTAGCTTCTCATTTCCTGTGAAGAATGAACATTTATTACATTTCTTGATCTATGCATAGCAGTTGCTAAACATTGTAGGCCAATAATAGCCAACTTTCATAATTTTGAGGGTTGTTACTCGTAAATAAAAGTGACCTCCAACTTTTTCGTCATGGAACTCATGTAGCACCTTCTCAATCTGATTTGTTCTAACACACCTCAAGAGAACTCCATTCATACCTTTCTTGAACAAAACACCATCAATAAGAACATATGGAATGGCTTGGAGTCTAAAATATATTCTCTTTTCTTTTCTCAAATCTTGAGGGGATAGATCTATTTGTAGGAAATGTACCATGTCTTGAGTCCAACAAGGGGTAGGTGAACCTTCATTTGGTTTTTCTTGGTTATCTTGTATCACCAAAATAACTTCTTCTTCATTACTTGTCTCAACATGTTGATTTGAAGTCATCTTCTCACATAATCCTTTACCATGGACTAATTTGGTGACCTTTATTTCTATGTCATACTCCATGACATGAGTCATCCAACATGCCTTTTTCTCATTCAATTCCTTTTTTAGGAGGAATTTCTTCACTCCAACATGAGACACTAACAACTGGATTTTATTATTTGAAACCAAGTGCCTAAACTTCTTCAAGCTTCTAATAATAACAAGGACATGTGTTTTAATGAAAAAATACCTCACTTCATATTCTTCCAAGCTCTAATTGAAGAAAGAAACCAGTTGTTCGGATCCCTCCTGATTTTGTTGTACCAAAATTGTAGAAATAGTGTCCAAACTACCAAATTCATAGAGTATGAAGTCCTTGGAGTATTCTAGATTGATAAGAGTTGGGGCTCATGATATGGCATGTTTGATAACCTCAAAACTCTCCTTTCCTTCTGCCATTCATTTGAATTTCACACTCTTCTTCAATATCATAGTCAATGGCTTCACGAGAGTGGAAAAATTAGGCATGAATCTTTAGACGAAATTAATTCTCCCCAAGAAGCTTTTGAGAACATTCTTATGACTTGGAAATGGTAGTGCTCAGATAACTACAACCCTTTCTGGATCAATTGTTCACCCCTCCTTAGACATAATGTGGCCTAAGATCTTTCCTTCATTGGCTAGGAATATGCACTTTGTAGGATTCAGGGACACTCTGAATTGCCTACATCTTTCAAATAATTTCTGGAGGTGGAAGACATGATCCGCTGCATCCTTAGAAAACACTAATGAGTGTTGTTTTTACTCGTACTTTAATTAGATAATTTTTTCAATCTAGGGTGGTGTCCATGGCTATTTGTAACAACGGGTATAGTAGGAACTGATTTCAACATGTACATAAAAATGAAACTAAGGAAATTATGAACTGATCGTGATTACAAAATGAAATGCTTGGAAGGAAAAATGTGATCAAATACATAATTGAAATGTTATTAACTTAACTTGATAATAAAAAATAAATACAACAAAACAACAGAATAAATATTGAAACCAAAAATACATCAAAAATATATAAAGGAAATAAATTTAAATCTCCCTTTTCATTGGTTAGGAGTGGCCCTTTCTCCTTCCCTTTGATCAGGTTTAATACCCAAATTCACACAATATAAATTTCCCCTGAATCTATAATCTTGTTAAATTGAAAGAGTATGCTTTTATAATGAATTAAATAATTGAATTGAACTGAACCAAACTGAAAAATATAAGTACATTATCTCTTTTATATAAGAGAAGTTATAGTCCCTTTAGGAGAAAGCTAGTTATTCCAAATGACTAACATCTACTTAACTAAATGTTGACTAAAACAATGACTATCTATTTTGAGAAATAAATTTATGGAAGGAGAAGTCCTTAAAGTGTTTGGACTTAAATCATCCTTGACAACTAAAGAGGAGGTTTGTGATTATATCCCTTGAAGGATTCAATCACTATTGGAATATTCTTCATATCATTAATTGATTAAAGATAATTACGATAATAATAAATCTCTAGTTGTTGGCCGCATCCCATCTCCCAGTGACTGGATTAATTAATCCTCAAATTTTTCCTGAATATCCATTGAGTTAATGGTGTTTCTTTCTATCTATGATGTTGTGATGTTAGATTTGATACCAATAGTTTGAGTTATCTGTATGTATGTATGAATCCATGGTTTCAGAAAATTGGGGTTGATGATCTGGATGATCTTGATACGGAATTGTGAGTAATCTATTAACGTAGAGGTGAGTCCTGTGCTAATATGCCAATTAGAGTAATGTTTCGATGTGTGAATTAAGTCATGCACTATTATTGATACTCAACATATAATTTTCAAAAATGAATTCAATGCTTATAAACATATCAATTCAAGCCCTTTTATGAGGAAGAATTGAAGAGATAAAAATAACAAACATACGCACAATAATTCCTTCAAAAATATAGTAAAGTATTAAATATAATCATTTAAAATTATACATCATGCATTATGACATCAAAATGGTATAAGGCTAGACATGGTTTAAACATCACAAAATGGGGTTCATCAAACACTGTAATGTCATCTAAATATACAAGGACCATTTTGTTAATCAACCCCTTGAATACCATGTCCATTTCTCTCTAGAATGTAGATATGGAATTTGACAGCCTGAATGGCATATCCCTGTAAGCGTATGTGCCCCATTTTATGGTGAAGGATGTCTTGAACTGATCATCTTCTCTCATCGTGATTTGGTTGAGCCCGAGTAGCCATCTAATAATGAAAATATTTTTGAACCAGCTATTGCTTGCAATATCTGTTCCATTGAAGGGAGTGGATAGTGGTCCTTGAGAGAGGCTCTATTCAAGTCCCAAAAATCTACACATAACCTGATTTATTCATTCCTTTTCCAAACTGGTACTAGATTTGCAACCCAACTTGAGTGCTTGATTAGAAATATGATGTTTTCTTCTATGAGTTTGTTCAGATCCTTCTTCATGAGAGGCTCAATGTGAGGATTCAATGGAATTTTCTTATTCCAGATGGGATTGACTTCTAGATCCATTTTAATAGTGTGTTGAGCCAAACTCAGATAAAAACCCCTCAAGTCTTCATAACTCCATGCAAAGATATCCAAGAACTCATGAAAAAGTAGAATGAAAGCATATTTCTCTTCTTGTGTAACATCCACTTTTTAAGACTTTAGAACAAGAATTTTTTTTAACATAATGCTCCCTGTTCTAAATTAATATAATTCAGCTCACACATTCTATTACCAATCCATCTCATAATAGAAAACCTTATACAGCTATAATGACTTTGTGAAATACTGATCTCTCATGTTAACTTAATAATGTGTATACTATGTATACTTGGTTCCTTTACCGTTTTAGGGGTACCCAAGTGTTATGTCTAAGAATCCTATCTGAATACATGTTACCGATATTAATTTAAAATCCTACATCTTAGACTAGGTGAAATATGACAACATAACTAGTAGCTTGCAATACTTTGGCCAAAGTTTTTAAACATGCCTACCATGTTTACATTCCAAGATGACATACTCATCGACAGGAATATGTCCTTCACCACACTTGCACTATTAACTAGAATTGTATTTCTTGAATTCTTTCAACCCAATCTGATTCAAAGTTACACACTAAACAAGGGTAACAACATGCAATAGTGTGGAGGACTGCTCGTGGTGACTAAGGATACATAGACATACTCAATCGACTTATGTTGATTGGGTGTGTCTAGTCACCCTAAGTCAAAATGAGTTGACCACAACACTAGATCATGTTTATATCTTTGTTTAGGGTGGAACCATGATCCAAACTTCCACTTATGTCAATTGAGTTAATTGAACTAAGTGGGGTGTTGAGGCATAGTATGATGCATCATAATATCCTCTAATGATCCATGTCATTATGAAGGTAATATGATGTAGTTGTTATTTTTCAACATCTAAATGAGTTTTCCTCAACTAGACTAACATACTTAAGAATATATTAGTTTATTGACCCAATCAATTATTATCTTATAGTTTTAATGATAACAATGCTTTTAGGGGTCTACTAAGCATCATTTAACCCGAAAAGGCTACGAGATGTATTTTACACGAAAGGAAGGTATGCAGATAAAATCAACCTTCCTAATCACTCTGAATTCATGTTTATGTTTATCTTAATCTTATTTGTATATTTCCATATATTGTCATATCTGAGTTCATTGTTATGATAGTAAGATCCTTAGACCTTTTAACTTCATTTTTTAGCTTGTAACAAGCTTGTTGAAACTTTACTTTAGACTTCATAATAAATTCTAAATACTTTTATTATCCTTTTTAATCATTCATGTTTCAATTATAGAAATCATCTTAAGGAAAACACAAAAAACCATCCTCATAATTTAATCATACACACCTAACAAGACATCATTGTTTCACCTTTTTCTTAGATTGTTTCTTTAAATTGTTGACGAAACAGATAGGGTAACAGGCATATGAGGAATACCTGTTCAAATGTTGGTTGATGGGTTGTTGCGTGCGTATGACTTTTGAATCCATAAATGACCATGAGAGATTCCTTTTGGCTAGGAGGAAATACTTGTGATGAAAGCAAGACCACCAGAAAGAATTAAATGATATGGGTAGTGAACTGCCTAGCATAAGCTAGATCCGAGAAGTATGGTACTTCCTAGATGGCTGTCAGTCCATTTTTTTAAACAAATAAATGCTGAAAACAAGGTAAATCCTTTTGTTAGTTTAAAATGATTTAGGTATCTCACTTAAAGACACAATAAGAAATAGATCTAATCTAACAGGCTAAGCTAGAATAGAATCCACAGGTCAAATGATTGGTTCTAGGTTCTACAGGCCTGATAAAGGTCTTGGGTAGGTCACAGGTGAGTGAGGGTGAAGTAAAATGAGGTGGGTAGGTCTCTATTTAATACTGTGTAGGAAAACATAGAGACCAACGTTGGTCAGGGGTGATTGACCACGATTAGGTATAACCAGCGCCAGTTACTGTGAGATTTGAGAACATCACAGAACGGGGTTTTTGGTCTTCTTTGTGATTGCACAAAGGATTTGATTAATCGGGAAGAGGTATTGGGTGACTGGAATAGGTTTCTATGAGATTTTGATGGGTCTATGGAGGTATAAAATGTTGGAGATGGTTAATAAGGAGCAAGATAAACAATGGGTGATAAAACAATGATGAAATGAAATAACCTAGAAAGTATGATGTTGTACTTACTTGGAATTCGTTCCTAAAGGCTTGTGTGTGATGGATGGAGATGTTGATGGTGGTTTTGAAGGCTGCAAGTGATCACCAACTGAAGAAAATCTTCTGCATGGGCTGCATGCATACTCCTCTTTTACTGGGATAGTTCAAAAGGTGGCTAGGATGGCTGTGTAGGAGAAGATGCTCAATCTCCTTGTTTGGATGTTAGTTCTTGCTGGAATTGACTCTCTGAAGATGCGTTATCTTTTGAGATCTTGTTCTTTCTCGTAAAATTTCTTGCTTCCAACTTCTAGGTTCCAAATTCCAACCTTGGCAAATAAAGTTGTTTTGGGTTAAAAGGGGTAACCGACAGCAGTCCGGCTTAACCGGTGACATTTAGGGGTAACCAACGTCAGTCAAGGTGGGATTTCCTAGGTTTATCAAACTTAGGGGAGATCATCCTAATTTCCTCGGATCTTGTGTCATTATCCCACGGATTCAACTGGGAGCTTCTTGTGAGCATATGGGAATGTGGTTAGAGGGAGTGTAGGCATTTATTTTTAGGGTTTGGGTAAGTCTTAGCTAGTTATGGAAACTTGCTAAGAATAGGTCTTAGGTTGAGTTAACTTGGTGAGGTGTATAAGTGAAGTGTTTGTGTAGATATTATCTAAATTAAGATATTTAAATAATAAATATGGTGAGGACAATGAGTTAATTAAATTAAATTAATACTAGTGAGGTGAAGGGGGCCATGGCTAGGTGAATGTGATGAAGGGTGCTTATTTGTCGAGGGACCAAAGGGGAGTGTGACCTAATGTTAGTGTCTACATTTTGCCCCTTTTTGTTGTGTAGCTTGTATTGGTAAGAGATGCTAACAAAAATAAGATGTGGTTGGCTCATGTGTAGGTGAAGGTGATCCCCCTCAAACCAAGAACTGAAGAAGCATCAGGCTTTAGCGGTGATTGGTTTGATAAAAGGTAAATGTGAGGAAAAGGTAAATGGGTGTAGGGGAAGTAGGGTGAAATTTGTACTCAGGTGATATCAGGTAATGGGTTAGGGCCAAAGGTAGCAGTAGTCAAATGCTCACACACGTATAAACTGCAGCACACTACCAGGTTGAATAGCAAGCAAAATCTACATCATCTAAGGTTGATAGGTTTATCCAAACAAGGGTGAAGTGAATCCGGTATCCAAGGTATAGGATAAGGTTAGGAAACACAACGTAGGTGAGGTACATGAACGTTTAGGTATGTTTCGGTACACCAAAGTTAGGGTCAGGATAAATGGTCACGACAATAGGCTAGGGAAGGTCATTAGGTTAACAAAATAGTAACAATGCCGCAAGGTATAGTGAACACATGAGGTCAAAGGTCACTAGTGATGGTATAGGTCCAAATATCAAGATCACGGAACAGGTAAGGCCGAGGTAGGGGTAAAATAATAAGGTGTCAACAGTGGATGCGAGGAGGTTGAAGAGGCTAGAGGGCTAAAGGTGAAGGGGTCCAGGTAGTTGTAGGGGAGGAAAAAGAAAGAGGAGGTAAGGAAAAGGAGCTAAATGTGAGGGCAATGAGTATGCAGGGTAACTGATAGCGGTTGTAATGAACCGATGACGGTGTAGGGGAACCAACGACGGTAGTATAGGGCATCAGACCGGCAGTGGTCAAGGGTTAACCGATGTTGGTCGGATTGGGTAGGGTATAAAAAGTGGAAAACCCATGTTTGAAAAGTCAG
Source organism: Taxus chinensis (assembly GCA_019776745.2). NCBI lineage: Eukaryota > Viridiplantae > Streptophyta > Pinopsida > Cupressales > Taxaceae > Taxus > Taxus chinensis. Next base: position 53,195,360 of record CM034154.1, on the reverse strand, counting down.
TTGTGCATTTGGAAAAGGAGAAAAGGACAAGAAGAGAGAAAAGAGGAAGAGGACAAAAGTGTACAACAGAGAGCTTGGTTGGCGAGCCACATAGGCGAGAATGGTTGGGTGAGAGGTGGGGCCATGAGATTAGGTCGAGCGAGGTGATTGGTTATTCAGTTGAGGATGGCAGAGGCCGGAGAGGAGTCAGGTGGAGTGGCATGGAGGCCAGAGGTGCCACCACGATAGTGGCAGCAAAATTAGGTAGGATTTGAACCTTTGGTTTTGATTTTTGAGTTAATTTGATGTAAGATGTAGAAAATATATTTAAAAAATGGGGGGTTTGGGGGGAAAGAATTTCAAAATGGGAAAAAGAGAGGGAAAAGGTAATAGTGGATGGTAGGGGGTAGGGAAAAATGGTAATGGAGGAACAACTAAGGGTGTAAAGACGGATTTGGGTGGGTAGAATGACAAGGAAGGGAAAAAGTAGGGTTGGAAAGTCAGGACGGGCGGTGTGAAAGTGACTGACATCGGTCATCTGGTGGCCGACGTCGGTGGGTAGAGACTGGCATCAGTCACAAGAACTGTGATCGAAGTTGGTCAAGGGGAGACCGTGGTCAATCAGGGGATAACCGGGGTCGATTAACCCTAGGTTTGGGTGAGGGTTAGGTTAGATAGGGTCGGGTAGATGGATTTGGGTAGGTTTGGGTGAGGGTTAGGATAGATAGTTTTGGATGGATGGGTTTGAGTAGGTTTGAGTGAGGGTTAGGGTAGATAGGTAAGTTGGGAAAGTTATACTAATATAGTGCATTTGTGGGATGCAGGTGAGAGATGAGCTGCGGATGAGAGCCTGGGTTCCACCCTTGTTATTGAGAGTATGGGCGAGTGCGACATAGGTAAAGTGGCAACATGTGGTAGAGGTGGGATTGATAGGTGTGAGGCGCTACCAACATATAGTCCGAGAGGTGAGTCTTATGGTTTCCCTCATTGATAGATGGGACTCGGTGACCAATACCTTCCATTTACCGATGGGTGAGATGATAATCACCCTGGAGGATGTCTACAGGATCCAACGGTTGCCCATATTGGGAGCCCGGGTGTATTGTATCTCTTCAGAGGCATCTGAGGAGTTACTGACACCCATTTTTGGTGAGGGTGCAGAAGACCTGACGTTCTATAGCACTAGCATGAGCTATGGAGAGATTTATAGAGCTCATCAAGAGGAGATGAGGTTAGTGGTACTTGTGATGGAAGCAGTGTGTTGTTTTGCACTACCGGATGCAAAGGGTGGGAGGTTCTTGAGGTCACTGATGGGAGTCCTCCATAACATGATGATACATCATACATGATTCGCATGGGCACATGCATTGCTGACACAGGTGTATAGAGAGCTATGGGCCTATGGGTGACTGCGGAGGTTCAACATTTGTTGCATCATACTACTACATTGCTGGGTGTACAAGCACATTGTTTATGTTCAACCAGTGGGGATGCCCCAGGCAGATGCATTCCCATGGAGAGTTTTGAGAGTGGGGTACATGCGGTGGGTACTGGCTATGGGAGAGGCCCAAGATGCCAAAGGTATGCATGATATAGCTTATTACATGAGATTACTAGAGGGGATGTCCGAGTGGATGTTATTTAGAGGCCGTATGTGGGCTTCCCTTCATATAGATAAATGGCCATGGAGCTAGTTGGGCTATAGATACATCTATGGATATAGGGGAGGAGATTGGGGAAGCATGAGTAGATACCCGTAGAGCTTATTAGACGCCAGTTCAGATTAGTCCAGGGTGTACCACCTTCATTCCCATAGTACTAGAGAGATGATGTGGAGAGACCTATGTCTCCACTATGACCCACAGTGCCGACTAGATAGGAGGAGCAGCCTGTAGATACTCAGATTGATGATGTTGGGGTTGCAGATGGGTATAGGAAGTGGTGGGAAGCATAGCTGAGAGCCGTACCACTGAGGCCAGGGAAGAAAAACTTATCCACCATCATGGTTCAGAGAGATGCCCTACAGGGGCAAGTGGCTACATTGGTGATGCAGCTTGGGATCATGTGGGGGAAGCTGACAGGTACATAGGCACAAGATGCCACATTACAGGCCCAGATAGTGATTTTGTAGGCTCAAGTAGGGTAGGTATAGGCACCTACACATGCGGAGGTAGGGGGAGATAGAGATGGAGAGGAGGTAGGTGGAGATGAAGGGGAGATAGCCACCCTACAGGAATAGGTGTAGGCTTTATAGGGCTAGTTGTCCACAGTGTAGGGATAGGTTACATGTCTGCAGGGCCAGCTGATAGTAGCACAGGCACATATTACTACCATGCAGGCCCAGCTATAGGCACAAACACAAATTATAGGTTTGACTCAGGCTCTAGCACCAGTACAGGGCTCAATGCAGGTTCAGGGACAGGGTCCCATTGTATAGGTACCCACGCAGGTAGCGGGACCCATGGCACCTCCACAGACATTCCCCATGGCTAGGTTCAAAGATTCCCTAGGAGACGCATGGTATTACCATGATCATTTGTTAGTAGCCGTGCTAGATGTTCCCTCCTATGCCGAGTACAGAGCACATGTAACGTCCTCCATTTATACATTAGAACAAGTCAAATTTTTCTTTTTTTTTGATAAATGCTTCTGGTTCTAAATACATAATTTAGAACTCACAAATCAAATAACCATTCTTATAACAGAAAACCATATGCCACTGTAATGACTCGGAGTACCTCCGATCTATTCATTCCATGACTCGGTAATCTACCGATCTATTCATGAGTAATAAGAGTTGGTGTTTTTAATTAACACACCACTCTTGCGGTTCTCTTCCCTATTCTGGGATTCAGAATGCTCTGTCTAAGGAACCTATCTGAATAATTGTTACCATTATTCATCGGCATCTCATCCCTTAGACTAGGTGAATTAGGACAACGCAATCAGCAGCTTGCGATACTTTGGCCAAATATTTGAAACATACTGCTTATGTCTCATATTCCTTAACGGCATACTCGTCAATCTGGAATACGTCCTACACCCCATTCCTAAGTTATATAGAACGTCTTATACTAACTTCAGTCAGTCCCTCCTATCCCAAATTATTCACTCGAAAATGGATTAGTAAGGTGACAACATTATATGGATGCCCACGAGGACTAGGGATACGATGACATACTGGTTCAACCCTAGTTAAACCAGTGTGTCAAGATACCCCAAATCTCCTAGGTAGCCTTATAACGTGACCACATTCCTAATCAATCCCAGAGTAACTTTTTCGAGTTCAAGGTGTAAATCTTAACGATCAATGCAAAGGGTGTCATCATAAGTCACCTGCATTGTTGTAACTTCGAGAAGATCCTAATCTTATCGAAGGTACAACTCTATAGTTGACTTGTGCCGTCAACCTTTAGATCCGCCTCGAAAAGACCTACTTAACAAAAAGTGTTACATACGTTGAGTTAAATTATACCATAAGACACTCCCTTAAGAGTAGTCTTTCCCAAACCCCTGGGTTTCTCACCTTAGAATGACCCTTCATAAAATCTCGTTACTCAATGAAATTATTAAGACTAAGGTTCCGTCAAGGAGTTCATAGAATATACATAATTCTAAATCACGAAATTGGGCAATAACCCATAATCTTCACATGTGATTGCCAACATAACCCCTTTTTGGTTTATTTCAGTTCTCATTACTGAATTTATATCGTACTTATAAGTATCAAGATATAATGATTAAAAATCCAATTAAATGTTGTCCTGACTTAATCAAGACTAGGGATTAATAATTTAATTCAGCTTGTTTAGTGTTCTGGTTAGGTTTATTTTAAGCCTATCTTTCAGAAAGACAGTGATCTAAATTTCAATTTAGCTTCAGATAGAACATACTGGAACTGCTAAACAATCATAAGAATTCAGTCTCATATTCTTGCAAGCTTACATTGACAATCACAAAAGTCTCCAAATTATACAATGATAACAATGCCCTCTAGGTATTTTAACCAAAGAAAGTCAAACTATCAAATAAGAATACAAACACATAAGTAACAAATATTTATTTCCATTCCTTTCAAAGCTAAACAAATACATTTTATGCATTCAACATACTTGATACAATACTCAACGGAAGAAGAACATCTTTCCTCATATAGTACATTTAGAAAATCAAGTTGTAATTCAACATAAAATCAAATTTAAATAATCTGATCATCCTATCAGATCTGCGTGCTTTTACCACTTACGGCAACCATCTGCAAAAATTTTCAACATGGGTCAGTTCGATGAACTGAGCATGATAAGCACTAACTCTTAAAAAAATTACAATCCATCAATTGTTTTCATTAAACACCCTGTTTAAATGAGAACAAAACACAAACAAGTAAACACATTTCAGACTATGCTTTTGTAAAACAACATGACTATAAACGCGTAGCTCATATTATAGTCACTAAATAGTCTTAGATACCTTTCAAATATTTCATCAAAATGTTAGAGACCAAGAAGACAAATGCATCTAACCAACTATCCATCTGAATCCCAAGGACATCAACATCAGACAGACTAATATATTCAACATAATAAATGAATAACCTTTCATGATTCCATCAGCATGATAGAAAAATTTCAAAAGTTAGATAAACAATTATATCAACCTATACTTTATAACAGAAGAGAAATAAATGAATCATACATATTTCCCTCAGAACTAGCTCATGACTGTACCATATTTCCAAGAGCAAATCATTCACCTTAAACACATGCAAATAAATCACACGAGACCACCAAAAGAACCATTGTTTTGTTAAAGTTTAAAATATAACAAACTACAGTACAGTAGCTCTCACGCCAAACAGTGATGACTATCTACCAAACAGACTCTGCATGACCTCCCACACGAAGCGACAAACAAAAAGATATTCACTGTCATTGCCTGTTGAGGTGCAGTCGACAACTCCTAAGTTCAATCAAGCTCAAGAATAGATATCCATGCAACAGAAGATGTAAACACACCAACAATCCCTTACATCAACCTACAGCCCATTCTAGTCCCTACTAAACATTGTAAGGATTTTAGACCCAAGGTCGAAATCAAAGAACTTCTATTTTATCGCAGTCAACAATAGACTCCATGTCATAAGCAATTGATGTTTCCCTAAGACTATGCAGAGATAATCATACAAAATTCCTGCAACATGCACACCCTCATCTAACTGGAATAATCAGAAAGGAAACATAACATACCGTATTCACATCTGGACGCATTCAGAGTTTGAAGTATGGTATTCACGACCCACTTTTACAAAGCCAAGATACATGATATCTATTTATACTCAAGGAACCCAACAGTGTCAAAAACAACAGTGTACCAAATCAGGCTTAATTAGAGGCAGATACACTGGTTGCCTATCAAGGATTCAACTAAATCCGAACAACAGTAAACAAGATAAATAATAGTTAATGATTCTAGCTGTGCCAACAATGGTAAACATTCAAAATCAGGCTTATACAAAAGCTAAATACTAATTTCGTAACAAGGAATCCAACTGCGCCTCTTCAATATTTTTCGCTCAAGCTTACACAGAAAGGAAACGTAAAAATACACCCAATGAGTCTGTACCAAAAATTCATTACAAAATAATAGAGGTCGTATTACCTGTTACTCCTTCAAGACTCTGACAAAATCAAATTACCAATATTCAAAGATATATAGCTTTAACAGTGGTCCATAATATACGAATCATTCAATGTACTCCACAGAGTCATTTTGAATACAATAAATATGATGCAACTATCATCGAGTTAAATCCCATAATTGCAACACAAGGGATGGAGAAACAACTTCTACAGGGTCGCAATAAATACTGAAACATAGTCAGTTCTCCATTCAACATAACCTAAATAGCATAGCGAACCCCTACGATATTCAGTAACCACCACCTATAATAACCTCGACAGAACTTACAAAGAAGTCCCATTAAACTGAACAAAAATTCCATCAGTATCCTTTCCAACAAGTATCAACAACAAGCATCAACAGTAAGCATTAACAACAAGTATCAACAGTAACCTGTACCCATCAAGAGAACAATTCATGGGCTCTCATAGAGCAGGTCTAGTATACTTTCTTGCATATATTTCACAAATTAAAGCCGAAATGCAAAACACAATGAAATATTGCAACAGTTAGAAACATAAAATACACCCATCAAGGTTTCAATTGAAAAATCGAACCAGCAAGAAGATACAGTAACAAAATCACACCAAGCTACCATAAAAACCATCTAATTCCAAAAATCATCTGAACAGAGTTGTTCTAATGAAATCATTTGAAAGAGAGCAAGATTTTTAAGGGTTAGGGCCTAACATGCCTGGTTATTTTCTTAAAATTTCGAAGCAAACCACTAAAAGAGCTCAAACCTTCTCCTCCTTTTCCAAGTTAGATCCACCAACAAAAATTTGCTATTTCCATGACTTATAAATTTTCCTTACCAGAGGAAAGAGCGAGTTACACTGATATTTTCCATGCAACTCCCAAAAGACTGGTGCGAAGAACCAGTGATCAAACAGAGGGAAAACTGAAGCGCATGAAAAATGAAACAAACTACTAACTTTCCATTTTGCATGCCTTCCCGTGAAACCCGATCTCGAAGACTGAGTTCATAAATGGCATTTACTCCAAATTTCCTGCTAAATTTCCATTGCCACCGACCGCCATAGTTGGCAATGGATAAAACCAGTTCAAAGACCATTTCCAACTTTGGCGACCTGCCACGTCGGCTCTAAATACATAATTTAGAACTCACAATTCAAATAACCATTCATATAACAAGCAACCATATGCAGCTGTAATGACTCGGAGTACCTCCGATCTATTCATTCCATGACTCGGTAATCCACCGATCTATTCATGTGTAATAAGAGTCGGTGTTTTTATTAAACTCATCACTCTTACGGTTCTATTCCCTAATCTGGGAATTCAGAATGCTCTACCCAAGGAATCTAACTGAATAACTGTTACCATTATTCATCGGCATCTCATCCCTTAGACTAGGTGAATCAGGACAACGCAATCAGCAGCTTGCGATACTTTGGCCAAAGATTTGAAACATACTGTTCATGTCTCGTATTCCTTAACGGCATACTCGTCAATCTGGAATACGTCCTTCACCCCATTCATATGTTATATAGAATGTCTTATACTGACTACTGTCAGTCCTTCCATCCACAACTGAATCACTCGGAGGCAGATTAACAAGGTGATAATGTTATGTGGATACCCACGAGGGTTAGGGATATGATGACATACTGGTTCAACCTTGCAGTTCAACCAGTGTGTCATAACACCCCCAAATCTCCGAGGTAGTCATATAACATGACCACGTTCTTAATCGGTCCCAGTGTAACTCATGCGAAATCAAGTGTAAATCTCAACGATCAATGCAAGGGGTGTCACCATAAGTCACCTGCATTGTTGTAACTTCGAGAGGATCCTAATCTTCTCGGAGGTACAGCCCTGCAGTTGACTTTATGTCGTCAACCTTTAGATCCGCCTCGAGAAGATCTACCCAAAACAAGCGTTACGCACTAGAGTTTAAATTACTTCTTAAGACTTTTCCCTAAGGTTAGCCATTTCCAATCCCTGGATTCATTTTCTTAAGACGACCCTCCTCCATTAATCCCATTACTTGGTAGAGGTATTAAGGTCTAGCTTCTATCAAGGAGTCATTAGAATACATCTGATTCTAAGCAACAGATTCAGACAATATCTCATAACCTATGCTTGAGATTGCCACCTGAACTCCATTGATTGCCTATCAGTTCTCTTAACTGAATTTATATCATACTTTTTAGTTTAAAGCTATGAATGATTAAGAATCCAATTTACTATTGTCCTGGTATACTTAGGACTAGGGATTAGTAATTCAATCCAGCTCGTTTAGCGTTCTCTTTTAGGCTCAATTTTAACCTATCTTCTAGAGAGACAATAATTAAATTTCAATATTGCTTTTGCTAGAACAAATCAGAACTATTAAATACTCATAAGAATTTAGTCTAATTACTTACAAGCTTTCATTGTCAATCACAAAAGCATCCATAATATGCAAAGATAAGTATGCCCCTTCGTTACATAGACCGAAGAAGCTCATCCTTCAGAATAGAATACAACACATAAGTTTCAACGCTTATTTTCATTCCTTTCAGAACTCATACAATTACATTTATGCAACAGCATACTTGATATAATGTTAACGGAAAAGAAACACCTTTTCACATGTAGTACATCTATAAAATCAAGCTGTAATTCTTTATAAATCAAATAAACTATCTGATCAGACTGCCAGATCTGCATTGTATTTACCTCTTGCGGCAACCATCTGCAAAAATAGTCAACATGAGTCAGTTCAATGAACTGAGCATGATAAGCACTAACTTTTAAAACAATTGCAATCCACCAATTGTTTCCATTAAACACCCTGTTTAAATGAGATCAAATATCCAAATGACAATACATATTCAGACTATGTCCTTGTAATACAAAATGATTACAAACATGTAACTCTATCATTGTTACAGAATAGTCTTAAACGCTGTCTAATATTTCATCAAATATTAAAGAAACAAGAACGAATGCATATAAACAATCATTGAATCCAAATCACGACATTGGTCAGATTGTTTCATTCTTCCAAAAAGGAAATAACATAACAATTGGGAATCCTACCAAATCGTTACCAAAATAATTTCCCACTGTTAAACAAACATCAATTAAATTGGAACAAAGGAAGAGAAAAAAAACCAATCCATTCATACTTCCTTTCGATTAAGTTCATCACTGTACTGCCTTCACATATGAAAACATTCAACCAGTATAAAAATGAACAAGTTAGACACGCCGAAATCAAGATCACTGTTCTAAATCACGAAAATAGAAACTCAGCAAATCTCTTGTACAGCAACTAACACATCAACATTTCATGTAACAACCATAAGCCCAATGCAAGTTCCTTTTGCACAGTAAAGCCTTATCACTAGTTGAAAAGAAGAGCTACAAGCGTATCGCTGAAAACAACTATTGCATCAACAATCTAAGGTTTCCCAAAGGACTATGCTATGTTGCCCACACGGTACTTCCAAATCATGCACAGTCGATCGGACAGATCAAAATGGAAGGAAACATAGCATACATATTCTTGCTCAGTCAAAATCGGACTGAAGTGAAGGAAAGGAATTCAACCAAACGATCCTTACCTTGCATCATGCAAGTCTTGGTGCGTTATTCGCGACTTACCCTAACAAGGTCAAAACACGAAACAGTCATCCAAACTAAGGATCTCAACAATGACAAAAAATAGTGTCCAGGGTCGAATTCAGAAAGAGACAGAAGTACTGGTTACCCTTCCAGAAGTTCTATGATTCAAACGGATGTATCAATTCAAGCGAATGCATAAGAATTCATACTGTCATTCATCAACCAAGCATAACAATAACCAGCCAATAAATTACTCTCAGCTAGTCGCTTTATACTAATTTGCACAGGTTGAAGATATACATGTCTACATAAACATCTGTAACTCAAAATCCCAAAAACACGAAGGGATCCCAATGGTTCAACAAGATCGAAATGCATGTTCATCCATTAAGTCACTACAACTTAACTATATTTGGTTCAAAATATACAATGAATTATTCAATCGACTCCTCAGAGTCGTCCAAGTCACACTAGTATATATATATATATATATATATATATATTCGCACTGTAACTGTTAAGGATTTTGCACTCATAACCACTGAACCCAACAGCAACGTACAAGAAATTGGCCGATAAATCAATAGACGCCATTCATGGTTAATCAATCAACATCAACCAAGTAAAACAAGTCGAATACCCTTATCAAGCAAGGGAATCTATTGGGCCGCTTCGAAACTTTCGAAGAGTTTTCACATGAAATAAAAATGCATACACAGGAAGTCTTTATCCTTCAATTATTTCAATATAACAGTAATCAAAAAGCCCTGTTTCATCTTACCAGGCTTTCATGAAAAGACCATTCACAAAACTTATGGATAAATCTACCTTCCTAGGCAATTACGATTCAATCATCGACTCCATTGGATCAATACAACGAAGTACAGGTGTATTTATAATATACACAGTGCGCAAGTAATCCCGCTAACCTGGTAACAAGGAAAACAACTTCCGCCAGGTCGAAAAGACTATGGTGACACTACAGTTGCCTGTTCCAAACTAAAAGTTGAAAACAAATGAAACCCGAAAGTATCATTAGTCGCTGTCAACAAATCCCACGACAGAGTTTTTTTTTTTAATAAACGAATAATACAACAATCTTACAGTAATCACCCAAATCATTTTATACAGTTTCTATAACAAGATCAACGACCACGAAACAAAGACATATTGTGGTCTCATACTACGCATAGGTATATTCCAAGGGCTCACGCCAAACAGGCCGAACACTCGCATATTGTTAATAAATACCTCTCATGCATAATCCAGGAAGAATGCACAAACAAGTAGAGTTAAAATTCGATTTCCACAAACACCCAACAAACGGATTTGAAGAAAAATCGAACCAGAAGAAATACAGTGCCAATAATCAAACTAGATCTCATAGAAAATTCATCTAATCTTCACAAAACAAATGAATAGAGTTGTTTTAATGAAGACATTTGAAAGACAGCAAAATATTTAAAGGATAGGGCCTAGCATGCCTGTATTTTGATCGAATTTCCGAAGAAGACCAGAGGAAGAGCTCAAACTTCCTTTTCTTTTTCCCAAATATAGCGACCAACAAAATTTCGCTGTCCCATTTACAATATATCCTCCATGGCAGAGAAAAGAGCCAGAGAATTTCATTCTCGCCATGCAACTCAAAGAGAACTGGTGCTATGAACAGTAAACTAGCAGAGAGAGAGAGAGAAGAAGACCGAAAATCGCGATACACCAAACAAACCTTCCAACTTCTCGTTTGCATGCTGTTCCGCGAGCTCCGGCTCGACTCCCTAGACATTAAATGCCATTAAACCAATTTTCCCGCTTAATCTCAACTCCCACCGACCGCCGAAATTGGCGACAGTCCATCCAAAAACTCAAGTTCATTTCCAAACTTAGTAATTGCCAAGTCTGCCAAGGTTAGCCGCCGCCTAAGCCTCCGCCATATGCCTGTCCCTCATCCTTATCCTTCCCATTTATTGCCATAGAGAATAGCGCCCATGGTTCGCCACCCTTCAAAGGCCCCTTCCCAAAAACTCTTAGTTAGCTAGGTTAGTATCTTAGGTTAGAGTTTTAGGGTAATGACCATGCTAACCATTTTACACTTAGTTATTATTTTAGGATCATAACACATAGCCTAGGTCTAGGTTAGACTAACAATAATCTAACCCCTAGGTTAGGTTATTGTTTTAGGTTACTAACCCTTAGTAATTCAGTTTGGTCCTTCTCCTGAAAACTCGGAGAGACCTGTATCATACTTTCTAGAACAGAGCCACTCCTGTTCTTATTACAGAATTGTATGTCAATGAATTATTACCTGGTCTTTAATCGAGACCTTCCAGATATACTAGATATCGGGAACCGTTTCATTTCTCAAGATCAGCCTGAGTCATACTCCTGACCAGCTTACTAAATGCTTCCATACCTTGCAACCTGTTCAAGGTTCGTGATCTAATTTTATCACTTCACAAAATTAAAGCATTACTTGGATCAATTCCTCTGGTCCAAGTCTAGATATTATTGATGAATACCTGTATAATTCATTCCGTGATCAGATTAATATTCAGTCACAAAATGAAATAAATAAAAGAGTCTATTAATATTTTGACTCAGTCAAGATCTGCAATCTGCAAGAAATTTAATACATATCAAGCATGATTTCCGAATCGAGGTACACAATCCATTTACTAGAAATCACATATCAACACTTGAATGCTTAGGAGAAAGTAACAACAGTTCAGGGTGTTACATGCTTCCCTCCTAAAAGGATTCATCGTCCCGATGAATTACATATTAAACTTAACCTTCCGGTCAATCAATTTATTAGTACACAAACAATGTGTTTACTTCCATATTTAATAGTTTCAGAAATCAATGTCACCACACTTTTATTCAACCTGAATAAAGTCTGCCTTAATCAGGCTTTCATAAATACTTAAAAACAATCAGTTCATAAAAGTATTTCATCAACAGATTTCATTCTGTTGCAAAAAGAGAAGGAAAAGCAATTTTCATCTCTTCCAGGTTTTCCCAAGTTGCACTTTCTTCGTTAAACTGGTCCCACTGGACCTTACATTGCTGTATATCACGATTTCTTAAATGCAATTGGCGAGTTTCCAGCACTCGTGTGGGTTTAACCACGATTATTCCTGGGTCTTGGACCTACAAGGAATTCCAATTTAAAACATGTGACAGATCTGAAACGTATTTCTTAAGCAAAGAAATATGGAAAACATCATGCATACGAGATAGAGCAGGAGGCAATGCTAAACGATAAGCTACAGGATTGATTATCTCGACAATTTCGAAAGGTCCCACATATCGTGGTGACAACTTGGCAGCCTTGCCAAAAGTTATAGAACTCTTTCTGGGTTTAACACGTAGAAAAACCTTATCACCAAGCTCAAACTTTCTATCAACCCGCTTAAGGTCAGCATAGCTCTTCTGTCTATCCGCTGCTTCCTTTAATCGTTCACGAATCAGCTTAACTTGCTGTTCCATCTCTGTGAGAATCTCTGGTCCAATTACCACTCTATCCTCTACACTGTCCCAACTTACAGGGGTTCTGCACTTTCTTCCATAAAGTGCTTCAAAAGGTGCCATCTTAAGAGATGAGTGATAAGTGTTGTTGTATGCGAACTCAACTAATGGGAGATACTCTTCCCACTTATACTGTTGATCCATGCAATACATTCGCAACATGTCCTCCAACACTTGATTTACCCTCTCAGTTTGCCCATCCGTTTCTGGATGATATGCAGAACTGAAGTTTAGTTTCGTTCCTAGGGCTGCGTTAAGCGTTTGCCAAAACCTTGACGTCATTCTAGGATCCCTGTCAGAAATAATCAGTTCAGGTACACCATGTAATCTGAAAATTTCGTGTACGAACCTCTTGGCTAGCACTGGAGAATCATCCTTTAGATTTCCAGCGATGAAATGAGCTACCTTAGTTAGCTTATCTACAACTACCAGGATAACATCATGTTTATTCCTGGACATAGGTAGTCCTTGTACAAAATCCATGGTTATTACTTGCCATTTGTACTGCGGTATGCTATGAGGATACAACAATCCAGCAGGATGCATATGCTCTACTTTCACCCGCTGACATTCCAGACAATGAGTCACAAAATTTATCACATCCTTTTTCATACCTTTCCAGAAGTATTGTTGTTTCAAATCAGCTAGCATTTTTGTGATACCTGGGTGTCCAGAGAAAGGTGAATTATGAAATTCAACTAACAACTTCTTTCTCAAATCATCCAGCACAGGCACATATACCCTATTTTCATAACGCAAGATTCCTTCATTATCTAAATGAAAACCTTCATACCTTTTATCTTTAGGTTCTGCAGCAAGCGCTGCTTTTACTTGCTGAAAATATGTATCTGATTCTGAGGCACTTTTTACCTCGTCTTTAAACTGAGTTCTTAATGTTATAAGAGCAGAAATGTGCCTCCTACGACTTAGAGCATCAGCTACTCTATTCTCCTTTCCTTTGATATAGCTGATATCAAAGTCATATTGTGATAGAAATTCTAACCACCTTCTTTGTCTGGCATTCAGATTGGGCTGAGTAAAAATATATTTCAGTCCCAAGTGATCAGTTTTCAACTCAAAAGGTTTCCCTAGTAAGTAGTGTCTCCAGACTTGAAGTGCGTGAACAATGGCAGCAAGCTCCAAATCATGAGGGGCATAATTCAGCTCATGAATCTTAAGTTTTCTACTCTCATAAGCAATGACTTGATCATTTTGTAGCAAAACACCCCCAAGACCTTCCCCAGAAGCATCAGTTACCACTGTAAAATTTCCATTAGGGTCTGGTACAGCCAATATAGGTGCAGAAGTCAGCTGGTCTTTCAGACTTTTGAAAGCCGCTTCACACTTGTCATTCCACATGAATTTCTTATCCTTCTTCTGCAATGAAGTTATTGGTGCAGCTACCTTAGAAAAATCCTTTACAAATTTTCTATAGTAACCAGCAAGACCCATGAAGCTTCTTACTTCATGCACATTCTTTGGTGTAGGCCACTCAGTTATCGCCACTATTTTCGAAGGATCTACAGCGATTCCTTCTTTGCTTATGACATGACCCAAATAGTGAACTTCTGAGTCAAAGAAAGAACATTTGGATAACTTACCATACAGCTTTCTCTTTCTCAAAATTCCCAAAACTATCTTCAGATGCTCATTGTGCTCCTCAACACTTTTAGAATAAATGAGAATATCGTCCAGGAATACAAGTACAAACTTGTCCAGGTATTCTTGAAAAATATTGTTCATTAAATTCATAAAGGCTGCAGGTGCATTAGTTAACCCAAAGGGTAGAACTGTGAATTCGTAATGTCCGTACCTTGTTCAGAAAGCTGTTTTATGAATATCTTCCTCTTTAATCCTTAGTTGATGATAACCAGATCGAAGATCTATCTTAGAATAAACCGCTGCTCCACGCATTTGATCAAACAGATCATCGATCCTAGGAAGTGGGTATCGGTTCTTAATTGTTGCTTTGTTCAACATCCGATAATCAATACACAGCCTTAGTGTTCCATCCTTCTTTTTCACAAATATAACAGGTGCTCCCAAGGTGAAACACTTGGTCTAATCAATCCTTTAGACAAAAGTTCTTGTAACTGAGCCTTTAGCTCGACTAACTCAATAGTAGTCATTCGATAAGGTGCCTTGGAAATAGGTTCCGTTCCAGGCTTGATTTCTATAGTAAAATCAAATTCTCTCTTGGGTGGTAATCCTGGTAATTCCTCAGGAAATACATCCCTGAAACCTTGTAGCAGAGGGAATTGTTTCATGAAATCATCATCTCCTTCAGAAGATTCAGATATCTTTACTGCATAAAGGGTACATCCTTTATTTTTTAGCCTTTTTAAGCTGCATAGCTGACAGTTTTCTAACTGTAATTTCTCGTTTCACACCTTGAATTTCTACTGATTCCAGCTGATCATCTAAACATTCTATGTTCTTTTCATAGCAATCTACCTTTGCTTTATGATCAGCTAACCAATTAACACCGATGACAATGTCATACGATCCCAAAGGTGCAACATAGAGATCAACTTACGTGAAAAGTTAGGTAAGTCAAGGACTGCTCCAAAAGAACACATACTCACGTAGGAACAGAATTATTACCATACTGTACTAGTCCAAGATTTATCCATTTTCCAGCTTTTCTTTTAAGTTTAGAAGCTAGTTTATTAGATATAAAACATTCGTAGCTCCTGTATCAAAAAGAATAGTGACAGGTATGCCGAATAACTTACCCGGACTTCTATAGGTGTCACTTGCTTTTCAGCTTGTTTGTCCGCTACTGCAGCATGTATCTTATGCTGCTGATTACGATCATCCTTCTTCAAAGGGCACTGATTGCGTAATGATCTTTACCACAAGTGTAGCAAGGTCCTCCTACAGGTCCCCTTCTTAGGCTCAAAGTTGCCTCCAGTTTTATAATTGTCACGCTGTCCTCCATAGGACTTCTGACCATTATTATAATTTTTAGCAAAATTATCCTTCACATTCCCAGCAGGCTTATTTACTGCTGACTTCTTATTGTTATCTCCTGGAAACTTACTCTTGTTTCCAAACTTTTCCATGGTCCTTTTCTGGGTGCAAGAGAGGTTGAAGAAGGGTTTGCAGTCTTCTTCCGCACTTCCTCCTTATGAGCAGAAATAGCCTTCAATTTCTGTTCTTGCCTTATGGCCTTTTCAACAACTCCTTCCATAGTGGTTGGGCTATGAACATTGACCTCTCCCCCTATCACAGGATTCAATCCCATGATGAATTTCCGTATCCTGAACTTTTGTCAGTTTGATACTGCGTTACATACTGAGGAGTTTTGTAAACCGCCTCCCAGAATTCAGTACTGTTTAACTTCCCTCCTTGAGTCAAGTTCTGAATTCTGTCATTTTCTGATCATAGAAAAGTTGTGGCGCCAACGTTGCCTAAAATAGCCTTTAAATTGATCCCAAGTGATATGGTCTCATCAATATTTAGCTCATCTTTTCGGCTATCTCCACCACGAAGATGCTTCGTGAGAAAGCTGATAGGCTCCCCATATAGCCTTAGTTTCTTCTGAGAAGTTCCTTATTGCAAAGTACTTCTCCATTTCGCTGAGCCAGTTCTCAGCTCCATCTCCTAATGTGGTGCCATCATACTTAGGTGGGCTTATCCTTTTTATATCATTAGTGAGCTCTGCTGCCAATCTGGCCTTTTTGTTTTCTGGTTGGACAGGTACATTTCCAGCATTAACATCAACACCCATTTCGGGGTTGTCCTCAGAGGTTGCTGATTATTATTATCAGCTTCTTCTCCCTCCTCATTCCCCATCACCTGCTGTTCAAGTACAGCTAAACGATCCCTTGTGTCCAACAGGGCAGCAAGGATCTCATCCGAGTTTCTGGGTGTTACCGCTCCTCCTTCAGGTGGAGCATTTACTCGCAACGTTCCCCCTTGTTCTATAACCATTTTCTGTTATCAAGAAAATTCAGGTTTTTATTCAGATTATGGACTCAATAGGTCCAAGAGCTGCAACCTTCAGCTCTGATACCAAGATGTAACATCCATCATTTTAAACTTTAGAACAAGTGAAAAATTTTTTTTTTGATAATTGCATACTGGTTCTAAATACATAATTTAGAACTCACAATTCAAATAACCATTCATATAACAAGCAACCATATGCAGCTGTAATGACTCGGAGTACCTCCGATCTATTCATTCCATGACTCGGTAATCCACCGATCTATTCATGTGTAATAAGAGTCGGTGTTTTATTAAACACATCACTCTTACGGTTCTATTCCCTAATCTGGGAATTCAGAATGCTCTGCCCAAGGAATCTAACTGAATAACTGTTACCATTATTCATCGGCATCTCATCCCTTAGACTAGGTGAATCAGGACAACGCAATCAGCAGCTTGCGATACTTTGGCCAAAGATTTGAAACATACTGTTCATGTCTCGTATTCCTTAACGCATACTCATCAATCTGGAATACAGTCCTTCACCCATTCATATGTTATATAGAATGTCTTATACTGACTACTGTCAGTCCTTCCATCCACAACTGAATCACTCGGAGGCAGATTACAAGGTGATAATGTTATGTGGATACCCACGAGGGTTAGGGATATGATGACATACTGGTTCAACCTTGCAGTTCAACCAGTGTGTCATGACACCCCAAATCTCCGAGGTAGTCATATAACATGACCACGTCTTAATCGGTCCAGTGTAACTCGTGCGAAATCAAGTGTAAATCTCAAACGATCAATGTAAGGGGTGTCGCCAATAAGTCACCTAGCATTGTTGTAACTTCGAGAGGATCCTAATCTTCTCGGAGGTATAGCCCTGTAGTCGACTTTATGCCGTCAACCTTTAGATCCACCTCGAGAAGATCTACCCAAAACAAGCGTTACGCACTAGAGTTTAAATTACTTCTTAAGACTTTTCCCTAAGGTTAGCCATTTCCAATCCCTGGATTCATTTTCTTAAGACGACCTCCTCCATTAATCCCATTACTGGTAGAGGTATTAAGGTCTAGCTTCTATCAAGGAGTCATTAGAATACATCGATTCTAAGCAACAGATTCAGACAATATCTCATAACCTATGCTTGAGATGCCACCTGAACTCCATTGATTACCTATCAGTTCTCTTAACTGAATTATATAATACTTTTTAGTTTAAAGCTAGGATGATAAGAATCCCAATTTACTATTGTCCTGGTATACTTAGGACTAGGGATTGGTTAATTAATCCAGCTCGTTAGCGTGCTTTTTAGGATCAATTTTAACTATCTCTCGAGAGACAATAATTAAATTTCCAATATTTGCTGTTGCAGTTCCGTTTATCGTTTACTTCTCCCGCCTTCCGAATCTTCGTACGTTAGGTTCTTGTCTCTCCCTTTGTTTCTGCATTGTTCTCTCTCTACTTTGCTGCCTCTATCGTCCGTTTTTGGGCTTTTCGTCTTTTTTCCTTTCGCTTTCATTTTTTTACTCATTTTCTTCCTTCACCGAGCCACCCCCGTCGTAGTTTTTTGTTTTCTGTTCTTTTCTTGGCTTCTAGACGTTCCATTCTTGCATTTTTGCTGCTTCTTCTTCCCTCGTTTCTTCCCTTGTCCTGCTATTCTCTTTTTTTGTTCGCTCTCGTTTTGTTGTCGTTTGTTATTTTTCCTTTTCATTTTCTCTTTCTCTCTATCTTTTTTTTTGGTGTTTTTTTTCTTGTCTGTTTTTTATTCCTTCTTTTGGCTCTGCTCTGTTTCTTTTTTTATTTCTTCTTGTTTTATTCTCTTGTTTCCCTGTTTTACTCTCTTCCTTTTGCGGTTTCGTCTTTTCAACTTGTGCCTCGAAAATTTTAATGCTTACTTTAACTAGTAGAGATGCGCCCTTTTGTTCTGCGTTTTTGATCAGAGATGTGGGTCCTTTTTGCTTGCGGTAGGGAGCATTCAGTTTTCCTTGTCCTAGTCATTATGGAAGACTTCACGGTTCATATTGTTGGACTTGTTTGTTTCGAGTTCCTGTTTTTTGTCTGTTACCTTGTGTTTAGATATTTGTTGCAAGTAGTGGATTATTTACTGCGCTTGATTTTGTCTTACAGAACTGCTGGAGATCGCCTTTTCTCCCCTCGGCCTCGTGGTGGGTCAGTGATAAGCTCTAATTATTTATTCATGTTTAGATGATGGATTCCCATTACGTAGCTTAGACCCTTATGGCTGCTTTCAATTGATCCTATACGCTTGTGTAATTTTCTCGTATCATATGATCCCAATGGCTCATCGGCTTGCTCAGTTTGTTTTGTCTTTCCGCTAAAGCCTTTAATGGTATCTGGGTCTACACGGTCAAGGACTGTTTTTTTTATTTTGCTCGGATTGTTTCTTTTTATTGTTGCTTGAGAATATTGGTACTTCCACTGTGCTTTTAAACTTCGAGTTGGGATACATGACTCTACGGATGTTTTTTTACTTAACCCTTAACCTGCTTCTTGTATATAGGATAAGCGATTATGTTCTTTTTCGGTATAACTAAATCCGAAATATTCGCTTCTCTCTAGGGTTTGTCCCCATCCATCTTGTTGGAAGTTTTTCATGTAGGAACGCTTCTTACCTTTCTCCATCGCTGGTGGTTTTATGTATTGTCTTTACTGCGATTGTATTGGGGTAAGCGCTTTCTGTACCTGAGATTTGTCTGTTCTGCTTATATCTGAATGATCTTTTACTCGGTCGGGCGCTTTGATGCAATATCTAGCGCCGGACTTTCCTCATATTCGTTAGAGGATAGCTTATCTACTCTTTCTACAATCGTGCTTTATCGCTAGTGAGTGCTGTTGTCAGCGGCTTTGAAGTTTTTGTCTTCCGCCTTTACCAGTCTTTTTTGTGCTTTTTTTGTTCATTGCTCTCCCTTTTTTTTGACCTTGTCGAAGGTATGCTGGCTCTTTATTCTGCTTTTGTTCTACGAATACTATTGTGGTTCACTCACATACTTATTTATTAGCGCTTGACCCTCCAAAGCCTATTTTTTCTTTCCTTTTCACTCTTTATTAGAACTGCTCCGCATCCACCAAGCGAGAAAATTAGGTCCTCCATTATCTTGGTTTTGTGTTTAAAGCTCTTATCCAGCGGTCGTCCTTTTCTTAACCGAGTTTCCCCGAATAAGCTAGGATTTCTGGACTTATTGCCTCTTATCCACCTTAACTCCTAGGCTTTTATTGGGTTTCTTTCTGTCCTAATCTTTTAGTTTTTCATGTTCTATCCTTCTTTATTGTTCGAGTCTTTGCGTTCTAACGTATTTTGTTTAGTCCTTTCATCGAATAAGCAACTTTTTTTCTTCGGGTCCTCAGAACGTCATCATGCGGACTTTTTGGTCTCCTCCTAGCTTCCTAAGGTCGATTTCGGACCCAGTTTTTTTTCCTTTCTCTTTTTATCCTTGTGTTTGGTTTTGTTTGTTTGTTTGTGGTACGTTTTGTTTCTTTTGTTCTTTTTTTGACTGCGCTGTCATAGCGCTTTTAATTTCTTCCCCATTTATGGACCAACTTGTCCTTGTACGATTAGTCTCCCCTTTTGATAGTCTTATAGCAAGGCGTGTTTACTTCTATTTTTTATTATTTCGTGCTATTTCGTACTTTCTCGTTCCATTTTCTCTCTGCTCGTCTTTTTTCGCTTCGTCCTGCGGTCCCGCTTTTTTTTGGTTTTGCGTACCTTTCGTGAGTGCGTTTGAATATTAATCTGTATTGTTGTCTACCTTGTTTTTCTTGGTATGCCTGGTGGCTTTATTCTGTTTCTGGTACCGTTTGCTCGTGTTTTGCTTACTTTTTTTTTCGTGTGGTTTCCTTCCCTTCTCTCTTCCCTGTCCCTTCTTTTCTCTTCCCATCCTTTTATCCGGTCGTTCCTCGCTTATTCTCCTCTGTGGCTTCTTTTTTTTGTCATCTATCCTACTTTTTTCCGTTTCGCTGTCTCCCCCCCTTTTCCTTACACCGATCATTGTTCTCTTTTCTCTCTTCAGTACTGGTGCTTTTTTGTCTTCCTCGGTTCTTCTGTTTTCTGTCTGTTTTTACCTCGCACTCTTGTGCGTTTGTCTGGTTTGCCTTTTCTTGTTCTTTTCTTGCTCGAGGATTCTTTCTTTTTGGTCTTCCTCCGTCTTTGTCCTGCTTTTTTGACTCGTCTTTGCCTTCCTTGTTGGCGTTGTTTCTATATCTTATCCGTCTTTTCCTTTTTAGCTTTGACCCTTTTTCCAACTACCTGTCTCTCTTTTGTCTCGTTCTCCTGGCTAACTTTCCTGTTTCTATGCTGACCTCCCTTCGATCTGTTTCTCTTCCGTTTTTTTTCTTCCGCGCGTCTCGCTGTACCTCCTTCTCGCTCACTTTCGCTTCCGTTTCTCTTTCTTTGCTTATTTTTTTCTGTTGTGCTGCTAGTTTACAACTTTCTCTACCTTTCTCTTTTTTGCGGCCTGCTTTTCCTGAGTCTCCTCCTCTGTTCGCATTCTTTTCATTCATTTCTTACTAGTGATTTCTCTGTACTATTCATTGCTTACCGTGTGTTTGACACCTCTCATATTCATCTACTCATGTTTATGGTATGTGGCGCAGATGCACGTCTTTCCGTTAGTTTTTCTTGGCTTTTCCCTCGTTTGTGTTTTCAGGCTTTCCTTTGTCTTGGCTTTTTCTATTTCTAGGATCTTTTTCTAATTTGTCTGTCTTTTTTCAACGGTTTTTGTATTCACGCAGTACTCTTATGAAGTTTCTGAACACTTTGTCCTCTCACGTTGTGTCGTCCTTCTGTTGTTTTTTTTTATTTCTGGTGGTAAGTGGCCTGAAATAGTCGCCACTTCAGTGTTTATTCCTTTTTCTACGCCTCGTATGGATTTCTTTTGCGGATTACTTAACGCATCCGCTGCTCTTATTCTTTACCTCCCCGTTTAATGTGTGGACTTTTATTCTTATTCGTCCACCCATTTGGCTTGTTAGGTATGTCTTTTCCCTTATAGGTGTACTTTCGTTTGTTAGGCATAATTTCCCGTTTTTTTTTTGATTGACGTACGTATCACGAGATTCATTCCTCGCTAGCCTGAGAAAAGGTGCTTTTTTGCTTCGTTTTTATTCTGTTCCGTTTGCCGCTGGTCTGTATTCCTCACCGGCTTCCTACCTAGCCTTTCCAACCCCCACCCCCCTAACCCCATGGCGTTGTCAACCCCCTCTTTGGGCTATCTTCTTTGATTCTACTCCTTAGTTACTTCTGCTTTTATCTCTTATTTTACCTCCTTCCCCTTATATACCGTGTTCGCACATCCTACATTTTGCTTTCAATTTCCTTAAAAACCCTGTTAAATGAGATCAAAATATCAAATGATATACATATTCAGACTATGTCCTTGAATACAAAATGATTACAAACATGTAACTCAATCATTGTTACAGACTAGTCTTAAACGCTGTTTGGTATAATTATCATCAAAATATTAAAGAAAACCAGAACGAATGCATATTAAACAATCATGAATCCAAATCCCGACATTGGTCAGATTGTTTCATTATTCCAAAAAGGAAAATAACATAACAATTGGGAATCCTACCAAATCGTTACCAAAATAATTACCACTGTTAAACAAACACTCAATTAAATTAGAAACAAAGGAAGAGAAAAACAACCAATCCATTCATACTTCATTTCGATTAAGTTCATCATGTACTGCCTTCACATATTGAAAACATGCAACAGTATAAAAATGAACAAGTTAGGACACGCCGAAATCAAGATCACTGTTTTAAATCACGAAAATAGAAACCAGCAAATCTCTTGTACAACAACTAACACCTCAACATTCATTGTAACAACCATACGCCAAGGCAAGTTCATTTTTCACAGTAAAGCCTTATCACCAGTTGAAAACAGACGGCTACAAGGTATCGCTGAAAACAACAACTATTGCATCAACAATCTAAGGTCCCAAAGGGACTATGATATGTTGCCCACACGGTGGGTACTTCCAAATCTGCACAGGGCGATCGGACAGATCAAAATGAAGGAAACATAGCATACATATTCTTGCTAAGTCAAAATAAGACTGAAAGTGAAGGAAAGGAATTCAACCAAACGATCCTACCTGCAGCATGCAAGTCGGGTGCGTTATTCGCGACTTTACACCTAAAAAGGTCAAAGCACGAAACAGTCATCCAAAACTAAGGATCTCAACAATGAAAAAAATAGTGGCCAGGGTCGAATTCGCAAGAGACAGAAAGTATGGTTTACCCTGCAGAAGTCTATGATTCAAACGGAGTGTATCAATTCAAGCGAATGCATAAGAATCATACTGTAGTCATCAACCAAGCATAACAATAAACCGCCAATAATACTCTCAGCCCCAGTCGCTTATAATTAATTTGCACAGGTTGAAGATATACAATGTCTACAAAACATCTGTAAACTCAAAATCCCAAAAAACACGGAAGGGATCCATGGGTTCAAAAGATCGAAATGCATGTTCATCCATTAAGTCACTACAAATTAACTATATGGTCAAAAAATACAAGAATTATTCCAGCGACTCCTCAGAGTCGTCCAAGTCACACTAGTATATATAGATATATATATTCGCACTGTAACTGTTAAGGCTTTGCATCATAACCATGAACCCAAGCAACGTACAAGGAAAGAAATTGGCCGATATTAATCAAGAGACGCCATTCATGGTTATCAATCAACATCAACCAAGTAAAAACAGTCGAATACCCTATCAAGCCAGGAATCTATTTGGGCCGCTCGAAACTTTTTTGGAAGAGTTTTAATGAAATAAAAATGCATACACAGAAGTCTTTATCCTTCCAATTATTCATATAAAGTAAATAGAAAAAAGCCCTTGTTTCATCTTACCAGGCTTCATGAAAAAGACATTGCACAAAACTAGGACAATCTACCTTCCCTAGGCCAATTACGATTCAATCATCGACCCATTGGATTCTAATACAACGAATGGTACAGGTGTATTCTATAATATACACAAGTGCGCAAGTAATGTATCGCTAACCTGGGTAACAAGGGAAAACACCTTCGCCAGGTCAAAAGGACCTATGGTTGACAACTACAGTTGACTGTTCCAAACTAAAGTTGATGAAAAAAATGAAACCCGAAAGTATCATTAGAGCTGTCAACAAATCCCACGACAGGTTTTTTTTTTTAATAACCGAATAATTACAACAATCTTAAAGTAATCAACCAAATCATTTCTATACCGTTTCTATAACAAGATCAACACCACGACGAACAAAGGCCATACTGTGGTCTCATTAATACGCCATGGTATATTCCAAGGGCTCACGCCCAAACAGGCCGAAACACTCGATATTGTTAATAAATACCTCTATGCATTAATCCAGGAAGAATGCACAAACAAGTAGAGTTAAGAATTACGAATTTCCACAAACACCAAACAAACGGATTGAAGAAAAATCGAACCAGAGAAATACAGTGCCAATAAATCAAATAGAGCTCATAGAAAATTCATCTAATCGTCACAAAAACAAATGAACAGTGAGTTTTGTTTTAATGAAGACATTGAAAGACAGCAAAATATTTAAAGGATAGGGACTAGCATGAGGTATTTTGATTCGAAATTTCCGAAGAAGACCAGAAGGAGGAAGAGCTCAAAATTCCTTTTTCTTTTTCCAACACAGCGACAAAAAAATTCGTTTGTCCCATTTACAATAGTACACTCCAATGGCAGAGAAAAAGAGCAGAGATTTCATTTTCGCCATGCAACTCAAAGAGAATGTGCATGAACAGTTAAAACTAGCAGAGAGGAGAGAGAAGAAGGACCAAAAATCGAGATACACAAACAAACCTTCCAATTTCTAGTTTGCATGCTGTTCCGCGAGCTCCGGGCTCGACTCCCTAAACATTAAATGCCATTATTTTAAACCAATTTCCCCGCTAATGCCAACTCCAACCGACCGCCGAAATGGCGACAAGTCCATACAAAAAAACTCAAAAGTTCATTTACAACTTAGTAATTGCCAAGTCTGCCAAGGTTAGCCGCCGCTAAGCCTCCGCCATATGCCTGTCCCTCATCCTTATCCTTCCCATTTATTGCCATAGAGAATAGCGCCCATGGTTCGCCACCCTTCAAAGGGCCCCTCCCAAAAACTCTTAGTTAGCTAGGTTAGTATCTTAGGTTAGAGTTTTAGGGTAATGACCATGACTAACCATTTTACCTTAGTTATTATTTTGGATCATAACACATAGCCTAGGTCTAGGTTAGACTAACAATAAATCTAACCCCTAGGTTAGGTTATTTGTTTTAGGTTTACTAACCCTTAGTAATTCAGTTTGGTCCTTCTCCCTGAAAACTCGGAGAGACCTGTATCATACTTTCTAGAACAGAGCCACTCCTGTTCTTATTACGAATTGTATGTCAATGAATTATTACCTGGTCTTTAATAGAGACTTCCAGATATACTAGATATCGGGAACCCGTTTCATTTCTCCAAGATCAGCCTGAGTCATACTCCTGACCAGCTTACTTAAATGCTTCCATACCTTGCAACCTGTTCAAGGTTCGTGATCTAATTTTATCACTTCACAAAATTAAAGCTTACTTGGATCAATTCCTCTAGTCCAAGTCTAGATATTATTGATGAATACCTGGATAATTCATTCGTGATCAGATTAATATTCAGTCACAAAATGAAATAAATAAAAGAGTTTATTAATATTTTGACCTCAGTCAAGATCTGCAATCTGCAAGAAATTTAATACATATCAAGCATGATTTCCGAATCGAGGTACACAATCCATTACTAGAAATCACATATCAACACTTGAATGCTTAGGAGAAAGTAAAAACAGTTCAGGGTGTTACATGCTTCCCTCCTAAAAGGATTCATCGTCCCGATGAATTACATATTAAACTTACCCTTCGGTCAATCAATTTATTAGTACACAAACAATGTGTTTACTTCCATATTTAATAGTTTCAGAAATCAATGTCACCACACTTTTATTCACATGAATAAAGTTGCTTAATCATGGCTTTCATAAATTACTTTAAAAACAATCAGTTCATAAAGTATTTCATCAATAGATTTCATTCTGTTGAAAAAAAAAAGAGAAGGAAAAGCAATTTTCATCTTTAAAGGTTTTTCCCAAGTTGCACTTCTGTTTTTAAACTGGTCCAACTGGACCCTTAACATGCTGTAGATCACGATTTCTTAAATGACATGGCGAGTTCCAGCCTCTGTGTGGGTTAACCACGATTATTCCTGGGTCTTGGACCTGCAAGGAATCCAATTTAAAACATGGACAGATTGAAACGTATTTCTTAAGCAAAAGAAATATGGAAGGAAAACATCATGCATACGAGATAGCGAAGGAGGGAGGCAATGCTAACGATAAGCTACAGGATTGATTATCTCGACAATTTCAAAAGGGTCCCACATATCATGGTGACAACTTGGCAGCCTTGCCAAAAGTTATAGAACTCTTTCTGGGTTTAACACGTAGGAAAAACCTTTCACCAAGCTCAAAACCGTTCTATCAACCCGCTAAGGTCAGAAGATAGCCTTTGTCTACCGCTGCTTCTTTAATCGTTCACGAATCAGCTTAACTTGTTGTTCCATCTTGTGGAGAATCTCTGGTCCAATTACCACTCTATCCTGAATACCATGTCCCAAACTACAAGGGTTCTGCACTTTTTCCATAAGTGCTTCAAAAGGTGCATCTTAAGAGATGAGTGATAAGTGTTGTTGTATGCGAAACTCAAATAATGGGAATAACTCTTCCCACTTATACGTGTTTGATCCATGTTTCATACATTCGCAAACATGTCCCCAAAACACTTGATTTTCATAGTGGTCTTTGCCACAATTGTAGCAGCATCTACAGGACTTTTTTTAGGCTAAAAATTGCCTCCAGTCTTGTTAATTGTAACGTGTCCTCCATAGGGCTCTGCCCATTGTGATAATTTTTAGCAAAATTATTCCCTTACATTTCCAGCAGGCTTGTTGCCCACTGCTTTATTACATTATCCTGGAAATTGACTTTTGTTCCCAAACTTTTTCCATGGTCCCTTGTTGGGATGCAAGAAGAGGTGAGAAGGGTTTGCAGTCTTCTTCCGCACTTCCTCTTTATGAGCGAAATAGGCCTTTAATTTCTGTTCTGGGCCTTATGGCCTTGTCAACAACTCCTTCCATAGTGGTTGGACGTGAACATCGACCTCTCCCCTATCACGAAGATTCAATCCCATGATGGAATTTTTGATTCTGAAACTTCTAGTCAGTTGCTACTGCGGACCTACTGAGAGGTTTGTAAACCGCATCCAGTATTCAGTTACCAATTAGCTGCCCTTAGCTAAGTTCTGAAATATCTATCATTTTAGGATAATAGAAAAAGTGTTTGTTCTGTGGCAGCCAACGGTTGCCTAAACTAGCTTTAATTGATCCAAGTAATATCGGTTGCTCATCAATGTTTAGTTAGTTAGATTTACGGATATCCCACCACGAAGATGCTTCTGGGAAAGTGATGGCTCCCCAAATAGCGCTTTGGTTTCCTCTGAGGAAGTGCTTATTGCAAAGTACTTCCTCCATTGTGCTGAGCAGGTTCTTAGCTCCATTCTCATAATGTGGTTGCCATCGTAACTTAGGTGGGCTTAGACTTTTATAATGATTGAGTTTTGCTGCCACCTGGCTTTTTTTTCTGGTTGGAAAGGTGCATTCCCAAATTAACATCAACTCCATGTCAGGGTTGTCCTCAGGAGGTTGCTGATGTATTATCAATTCTTCATCCCCTCATTCCCATCACCGTTGTTCAAGTATAGCTAAGTGAATCCGTGTATCAAAGGGCAGCAAGGATTCATCAAGTTTCTGGGTTGGTGCCCCCCTCCTTCAGGGGGGTATATTCGCAACCGTTCCCCATTGTTCTAACCATTTTCTGTTACAAGTGAAAAATTTAGGTTTTATCAGATTAGGACACAATGGCCCAAGAGTGCAACCTTCGCTCTGTACCAAGATGTTAAGTCCTCCTTTATACATTAGACATAAGTCAAATTTTTTATTTTTTTTTTGATATGCCTTTGGTCTAAAATAATAATTTATCACTTCCAAATCAAAAAATAAACCATTCTTACTAACCGAAAACCATCTGCCACTGTAAGGACTCAGAGTACCTCCGATCTATTCATTTCCATGAGGTATCTACCGATTATCTGAGTAATAGAGTTGGCTTTATTTAACACACCACTCTTGCAGTTCTCTTCCCTATTCTGGGGATTTGAATGCTCGAGCCAAGGAACCGAGCGGAAGAAGGGGACCAGGAGTGCTCGGCATCGTAAGCCCGTTCGACGAGTGGGAAGTAGGACAACGCAAGCAACAACCGCGTGCGATATTTGGCCAAAAGATTTGAAAAAAACATACGGCTTATTTCTCGTATTCTTAACGACAGACTCTCAATCTGGAATACGTCCAAACCCCCCAATTCCTAAAGTATATGAACGTCATAATCGACTTCTGTCCGTCCCTCCTATCCCAAATTATTTAACTCGTAAAATGGCCAGGAGGAATGGGGGACAACGTTTAGGGTGAGGACCAATGAGGGACGAGGGATGGATGAGATGACCATAATGGGGTTAACCCGTAGTTAAATCCCATGTTAGGTGTCAAGATAAACACCCAAATCTCCTTTAGGCAGCATATAACGTGAACCTATTACTAATCGGTCATAGGTTAACTTGTTCGAGTTCAAGGGTTAATCTAATGATTAATGCAAAGGGTGTGTCAAAAGTCACCTCATTTGTTTGTAACTTGAAGAAGATCCTAATTTAGCAAAAGGTACAATATACAGGGACTTGTGCCATCAAACCCTTTAGATCCACCTCGAAAAGACACTACTAACAAAAAGTTGATGTTACATAACGTTGAGTTAAATTATTACCAGAAGAACGCTCCCTTAAGCGTAGTCTTTCCAAAAACCCCTGGGTTCTCACCTTTAGAATGGACCCATTCATAAAATCCCGTTACTCAATTGAAATTATTAAGACTAAGGTCTACTTGTAAAGGAAGTTATAGAATATACATAATCCTAAATCACGAAATTGGGCAATATTTAACCCATAATCTTCACAGGTGATTTGCAAACATAACCCTTTTCGGTTTATTTCAAGTTCTAGTACTGAATTTATATCGTACTTTATCGTTCGAAGATATAATGATAAGAAATCCAATTATTAAAGGTTTGTCCTGAACTTAATCAAGACAGGGATTCATAAAATTTAATTCACGCTTGTTTAGCATTCGGCTTGGTTTATTTTAACCATATCTTTTAGAAAGACAGTGATATAAATTCAATATTTAGGCTCAGATGACCTATAAGAAACTGCTTAAAACAATCATAGAATTCAGGTTTTCAGTATTCTTTGCAAGCTGACATTGCAATCACAAAAGTCTAAATATATACATGATAATAATTGACCTCTAGGTATTTTAACCAAAGAACGTAAAACTATCAAAATAAAGAATACCAAACAATAAGTAACAAATATTATTTCCTATTCCTTTAAAGCTAAACCAATACATTTTATGCATTCAGCATATTGAGTGACAATACTCAACGGAAGAAAGAAGAACATCTTTCCTCATATAGTACATTTAGGAAAATCAAGTTGTAATTCAACATAAAATCAAATTTAAATAATCTGATCATCCTATCAGATCTGCTTGCTTTTACCACTTACGAGAGGAAAACCATATGCAAAAATGGTTCAAACAGGGTCAGTGCGATGATTGAAACTGAGCATAATCAAGCAATAAAACTCTTTAAAACAATTGCATCCATCAATTGTTTTCATAAAACACCCTGTTTAAATGTAGAAGAAAACACCAACACGGTAAACCACA
Source organism: Taxus chinensis (assembly GCA_019776745.2). Taxonomy (NCBI): domain Eukaryota; kingdom Viridiplantae; phylum Streptophyta; class Pinopsida; order Cupressales; family Taxaceae; genus Taxus; species Taxus chinensis. The sequence goes on along the minus strand of CM034154.1, from coordinate 53,165,756 downwards.
TTTCAGACTATGCTTTTGTTAAAAACACCAGACTATAAAAGGTTTTAGCTCATTTATAGGCACTAAATAGTCTCAGAACCTTTCAAATATTTCATCCAAAACGTTTAGAGACCAAGAAGCAAATGAATCTAACCACTATCCATCTGAATCCCATACAAGGACTCAACATCAGACGAACTAATATATTAAACATATAAATGGATAACTTTCATGATTCAAATCAGCATCATTTAGAAACAATTCCAAAATGTAGATAAACAATTATAATCAACCTATACTGTTATAACAGACGAGAAAAAGAGAAATATAAACGAAGCATACGTATTTCCCTCAGAAATAGCTCATGACGTTTACCATCTTTGCCAAGAGCAAAGCATTCACCTAAACACATGCAAAAAATAATAATGAGACCGCCAAAAGCCAGCGAAGGGGGGGGGGGGGTGAAAGGGGGGAAAAGAGACAAACGACAGGGACGCGGACCGCGCACGAAAAAATTAGGGAGGCTGCAAAGGAGTAACCAAAACATGACTGGAAATGATAAGACCAGCACAGAGCCCCGAGTGGAAAAACAAAAAGAATTCACTTGTCATTGAATCTGTTGAGGTTTGCAGTAACAAACTCCTAAGTTCAATCAAGCTCAAGAATAGAATCCAGGAACAGAAGATTGTAAAACACGCCAACAATCCCTACACAACATCCTACAGCCCATTATAGCCCTACTAAACACTGTAAGGGCTTTAGACCCAAGGTCAAAATCAAAAACTTCTATTTTACCAGTCAACAATAGACTCCATGGCATTAAGGCAATTGATGGTTTCCCTAAGACTATGCAGCGATAAAGCATACAAAATTCCCGACACATGCACAAAATCCTCATCTAACTGGAATAATCAGAAAGGACGGAAAATCATAACATTACCGTATTCACATCTAGAAGCATTCAGACAGTTTCTTGTAAGTATGGTATTCATGACACACTTTTACAGAGCCAAAAGAGACAGGAGGATCGAGGGAGACGTCAAGGAACCCAACAGAAGGTGGCAAAATAAGAACCGTGGACAAAGCAGGGGGGAATGAGAGGCAGAAACACTGGGGGGCCGTAGGGAAGGATTCAACTGAAGCGAACAAAGGGAAGGAAACAAGAGAAAGAAGAGGGAAGGAGGCCAACGAGGCCAACAAGGGGAAACAGCAAAAGCAGGAGAGGCTGATTACAAAAGCGGAAAAGACGGAGGGCGGAACAAAAGAAATCCCACTGAAGCCCTACTTTTCAATATTTTTCGATCAAGCTTACACAGAGAAAGGAAACGGAAAAATACACCCAAGAGTTTGTACCAAAATTCATGCCCAAAATAACAGAGGAGAGGTCGTATTACTGTTACCCATTCAAGACTTGACAATCAAATTACCAATCATTCAAAGATTTATAGCTTCAACGTGGTCCATTAAGATACGAATCATTCAATGTACTCCACAAAGTCGTTTTGAATACAATAAATATAATGTAAATATCATCGATGTTAAATCACCGTAATTGCACACACAAGGGATGGAAGAAAAAACTTCTACAGGGTCGAATAAATACTGAAACATAGTCAGTTCTCCATTACATAAACTAAATATCGTAGGTAGCGAACCCCTAAAGATTCAGAACCACCACCTGTAATAACCTCGACGAACTTACAAAGAAGTCCCATTTAAACTGAACAAAAAGTCATCAGGATCCACCGTTTCCAACAGTATCAAACAACAAGCATCAACAGTAAGCATTAACAACACGTATCTAACAGAACCTGTACCATCAAACGAGAAAAATCAGGGCTCTCACAGAGCAGGTCTAGTTACTTTTCATGCATATATTTCACAAATTAAAGCCGGAATGCAAAACACAATGAAATCTTGCAATAGTTCGAAACATAAAATACTCCCCATCAAGGGTTTCAATTGAAAAAATCAAAACCAACCTAGCAAAAGATACAGTAACAAATTCCCACCAAGCACCATAAACCGAAAACATCTAATTCCAAAATATCTGAACAGAGTTGTTATAATGAAATCATTTGAAGATGGAAATATTTTTAAGGGTTGGGCCTAACATTGCATGGTTATTTGCTTAAAATTTTGAAGTAGACCCACTAAAAGAGAGCGTCGACCTTCTCCTCCTTTTCCAAGTTAGATCCACCAACAAAAAATTTGCTTATTCCCAGGAATATAACTTTCCTTGCCAGGAAAAGAACGAGTACACTCGTATTTTGCCATGCAACTCCCCGAAGACTCGGTGCGAAGAACCATGATCAGACCAAGAGGAAAACCGGACGCGCATGAAAAACCAAACAAACTACTAACTTTCCATTTTGCATGTGCCTTCCCTTGAAACCTTGAGCTTGAAGGCCAAAGTTCATAAATGGCATTTACTCCAAATTTCCCGCTAAATTTCAATTGCCACCGAGTCCGCCATAGTTGGCGATGGCTAAAACCAGTTCGAAGACAATTTCCAACTTTGCGACCTGCCAGGTCGGCTCTAGCTAGCCGTTAAAAACTTCTACCAAATTACGAGTCCTTCACGTTATCCATGTAGTTAATGCCATTGAAACTTGCCGCCCATGGATCTACCCTGCCCTATGTCCATTTCTTCTTGTCAATAGTTAGGGTAGTACTAGGTTAGGACTTAGGAAACACTGTGCAACATCATTAGCACATAGATACTACATTAGAACATTAGTTTATAGATTAGCTAGGTTATATTAACACTAATCTAATCCCCAGTTAAGTTTTTAGTTTCTAGGTTACTAACCTGATAAATCCAGTTTAGGTTAATATTTCAATGCTCAGAAAAAGAACCTACAACATACAGTCATGAATAGGGTTTTCACTCTGCACTGCCATTAGGCATTGAATTATATGTAACTGAATATAACCTGGGCCAGATTCAGACCTTCCAGGTATATTACGATATCGGGGCACCAGTTCATTTAAAATGGATCATCGTGAGTTATTCTCCGGATAGCTTATTCAATTCATCCAGACCGTGCAACCTGCTTAAGGTCTATTCATTTTAATTCATCACGAATACACTTAAAGCACACTTGGATCCAATACCACTGATTAGTGATGACTACTATCTACCAAACAGACTCTGCATGACCTCCACACGAAGCGACATACAAGAGGATATTCACTGCCATTGCCTGTTGAGGTGCAGCCGACAACTCCTAAGTTCAATCAAGCTCATGAATAGATATACATGCAACAGAAGACGTAAACATGCCAACAATACCGTACATCAACCTACATCCCATGCTAGTCCCTACTAAACACAGTAAGGATTTTCGACCCACGGTCGAAATCAAAGAACTTCTATTATATCGTAGTCAACAATAGACTCCATGGCATTAAGCCATTGATGTTTCCCTAAGACTATGCCGAGATAATCACATAGAATTCCCACAACATGCACAGCCTCATCTAACTGGAATGAACAGAAAGGAACCATAACATATCTATTCTCATCTGGATGCATTCAGAGTTTAAAGTATGGTATTCGTGACTCACTTCAACAGAGTTAGGACACATGATATCTATCCATACTCAAGGAACCCACACAGTACCAAAAACAACAAGTGTACCAATCAGGTTGAATAGAGGCAGATACTATAGTTACCTGTCAAGGGTTCAACTAAACCCGAGTAACAGTATACAAGATAAATAATAATAATGATTCCAACTGAGCCTCTTCAATATTTTCGCACAATTTGCACAGAATCAGAAACGTAAAGTACACTCAAGAGTCTGATTACCAAAAATTCATACAAAATAACATATCAAACAAGTTATACATGTTACTCCTTCAGACTCAAACGTAAAAAACCCAAAATTACCAATACAATTCATTATAATATAACACATATAGCTTCAACAGAGGTCCATAATACACATAAATCATCATCAATGGATTCACAGAGTCGTTTCGAGTACGAATAAATAAATATATATATTGCATCTATCAATGGGTTGCATCCCATAACCACAATGCAAGGGAAAAACAACTTCAGCACACGGTCGCAATGAAGTACTGTAAACACAGCAAGTTATCCATTCACAAATAACTTTAAATAGCAAAGCGAAACCCAAGAGATTCAGTAACCACTACCTTAATAACCTCGACAGAAGTTACAAAGAAGTCCAATAAAACTGTACAAAATGTCCATTCAGTATTCCTCCCAAAAGTATCAATCAACAAGCATCAACAGTAAGCATTAACAAGTATCGACAGTAAACATTGACAAAGTATCAATAGTAGTCTGTACCCATCAAGAGAACAATTCATGGGCTCTCTCACCGAGCAAGCCCATTACACACTTCTTGCATATATATTTCACAAATTAAATCCGGAATGCAAAACACCAAGAAATATTGCAACAGTTCGAAAAATAAAATACACCCATCAAGGTTTAAATTGAAAAATCAAACCAGCAAGAAGAAGATACAGTAGCAAAATCACCCGTAGCTACCATAAAATCATCTAAACCCATAAATCATTTGAACAGAGTTGTTCTAATGAAATCACTTGAAAGAAAGAGCAAGATTTTTAAAGGTTAGGGCCTAACATGCCTGGATATTTGCTTAAAATTTCGAAGCAGACCACTGAAAGAGCTCGAACCTTCTCCTTTTTTTCCAAGTTAGAGCCACCAACAAAAATTTGCTATTTCCATGACTTATATATTTTCCTTGCCAGAGGAAAGAGCTAGTTACGCTCATACTTGCCATGCAACACCAAGAAGACTGGTGCGAAGAACCAGTGAACAGACAGAAGGAAAACCGAAGTGCATGCAAAACCAAATAAACTATTAACTTTCCATTTTGCATGCTTCCCCATGAAATCCGAGCTCGAAGATCGAGTCCATAAATGGCATTTACTCCCATTTTCCCGCTCAATCTCCACTGCCACCGACCGCCATAGTTGGCGATGGACAAAAGCACATTAAAGACCATTTCCAACTTTGGCGACCTGCCACGTCGGCTCAAGTTAGCCGTTTTAAAACCTCCACCAAATTACTGTCCCTCATGCTTATCCATGCATTTATTAACATAGAAACTGCTGCCCATGGTTCGCACCCCTCCATAGGTCCCCTTAATCCTTGCTCAATAGTTAGGTTAGTAATTTAGGTTAGGATTTAGGATAACACCTAGTCTAACCTCTTAGAACATAGATACTAACTTAGAACATTAGCTCTTAGCCTAGGTCTAGGTTAGATTAACACTAATCTAACCCCTAGGTTAAGTTTAGTTTTAGGTTACTAACATTAATAATTCCAGTTAGGTCTAACATTTCATATGCTCAGAAAAAGAACCTACAACATGCATTCTCGAACAGGGTTCACTCCTGTACTGCCATTAGGCTACAGAATTTATGTACTGAATTATTACCTGGTCCACGATCAAGACCTTCCAGATATACTTCGATATCGGGAACCAATCCATTTCACACGATCAACCTGAGTTATACTCCGGACTAGCTTACTCAATGCATCCAGACCTTGCAACCTGCTCAAGGTCTGTAATTTTAATTCATCAAGAACAAAATTAAAGCAATACTTGGATCAATTCCACAGATCCAAGGCTAGGTCTTATAGATGGATAACTCCGTAATTCATTCCGAGATCAGATTAAACTCGGGCGTAAAATGAAAGAAATAAAAGAGTCCAATCATATTCTGACTCAGTCAAAGATCTGCAATCTGCAAAGAAGATATTGTACATATCAAGCACGACTTCTCAATCAAAGGAACACATCCTTTTTACAAAGAAATCACATAGCAACACTTGTATGCTCAGGAGGAAGTAACAACAATTCAGGGTGTTACAAATAGAAGGCATATCATCAATCATATCGGGATACAGGAATGGGAGAGAAGAGGGAGCTTTTCCATTGTGTTGATAGGTCAGCAGTCCCAAGGAAATGGTGTTTACGAAAAAAATAGTTAGGAGGAATAGATTTGGGATATATGGACTCCGTTGGTGAAGATGATAATGTGGGTGAATGAGGTGGGGAAGAGTTTCCATCTTGGATGAGGTCGATGTAAATCTTCTTAGAAGGTGGAGCATCAACACCAATTCCACTATGGTCGTTGTGTTTACGAGAGGTATAAGAAATGATAGTATGGTGGCCCTGTTCGTAAAATTCAAATCCAAATCCTTTCCACGTGCACCAATGGAGGAAAGTGTGAGTGAAGCAATGGTTAGTGAGGGAGTGTAGGTCAGATGAAAATGGTTGGGTTTAGGATGGAGGTTTGGGTTTATAGGTGGTCATATCAAGTCCCCTATACGTTAGATTAGTGCAAAGGTGCGGAGCGCCATAAGGAAAAACTTCGTTGATGTGGGTATATTAACTGGGGTGTTGATGTAGGTTTCTATACACTTGTGGAGTGAGGTATGTGTTGATGTTGTATAGGTAATACTCCCCCAAAGTGAGCCATTGAAAAACACCTTCTAAGGGATCAGTAGTCGGTATGTGGGTATCAGGGATAGATGGCTCGCTAGATGATGGGGAAACAGGTGCATTAGTGGTAGAGGCTACAGCTGCAATGGGGATAGCAAGGTTGGATATAGCAGAGGTAGTGGTATTTTTTGTGGATGGGCTTATAGGTGAAGGTGAAGTAGTGATAGTGGCAGATGCCTTAACTAGTACAAGCACATCATTGAGCCGATATAGCATGTTACAGGTATTAAAAGGTGATGGGTCAGTAGGGATGGTGTAATTATGTCTCTCATGTTCAAATTTTAGGTAGCAATGAACCTGATAGTCGGTTAGATACCGAGTCATGAAATGATGAAGATCAATAGTCACTGAGTCATTTATAGAGCAAGGTGATATGTTTATAAGAATATTGTTATGAATGTGTGTTCTAATTATGATTTTAGAATAGAGAACATTGTACTTATAAAAAAAAATTCCCTTGTTTCTAAAGTCTTAAAATGGGAATGTTACAATTAGGATGAATACCTACTTTAAATAAGGCTTCCTGGTCTTTGTAATAAGGTAGTATTTCCATTTAGATTAGATTTACCTTTTATGTGTTTCCTTTCATTGTTGATATTCTTTTTCAATTTAGTTATATGTTTAGTTATAATAAGTGCACGTGTGCATAAGCAATTGATTACTATCTAAGTTGAATTCTGTGTAGAGACAACACATACTTTTGTGTGGGGTTAGAGTAATACAGGAAAAAAGGAATTATAGTATTAGAGATTTTCAAGGGTTAGGTTGGCCCCAGGTTATATATGGGATGGACTATGAACATCCTCAGATGGATGGTATGCACACGAAGGAAGGTATTAATGGGCTCAGGTGAAGCTTTTTTTACGTAAATTTTCTCAGATTAAATACCATGCATAGAAGGATAATTGTGCAGTATAACATGAGGTAGGAAATAACATGAGAAAATACTTAGTATGAGGCACATAGAGTTATGTACTTCAGATCATGGAGGTGCACATAAGGAGGCATGTGGAAGCAAATTAGTATCCACTCCATAAGGTTACAAATGGAGCACATAAAAAGTTGAAAATAATCATTAAACTTGAATTACAGGTGGTATGTGGAGAGAAATTAACTCATAAAAGTTATAAAAATTTATAAAAAGAGTGCATGTGACTTTATTCTCACCTTATACATTTGATTTTTCAAGATGAGAAGTGTGAATTGAAGAGCGAATGAGAACAAAGTATGCGTGCGATGTACGACTAGTGAACAACCAGGTTGAAGTGAGCAAACCATGATAGAGGTCACTTTAGTGGGAAGCGTTTAGGAGTGAGTGGAAAGCTATGCGAAGGAAGGGTTCATGGAGCTAGGGTTTTAAAAGTAAAACCACAGAATATAACTAGGGCACACAAGTTTGAGTTCACAGAGGTTATAGAAGGAAGGATACCCTAAGGATAAGTTGTGAGAGGTCGACATGGACCCAAGAAGAGTACCTGTAGTGGCCGTAAGAGGTAGGAGAAGGAACAAGCCAAGCGAAGTGGAAAGAAAGCAAACTGACGAATGATTTTCAGCATGCACTCTACTAGGTGTTGATCTGGGACCATGTATAAGATTTCTATGTGCAAAAGAGCAAGGTGATGATACAATGATGCAAAAGGGAAAACAAAGAGAAATGAAAAGGATAGGATATGGTTAAGATAGAAAAATTTTAGGGCGAAAGATGCCAAACTCTTTACAAGAGTGATGGAAAAAAAGACTTTAGAGAGGGTTGGAGTCTTGTAAATTTATGAGTTTCCATACTTTGGACAATATGAAGTGTTGTACCAGTGGTTGACGTAAAGAGTCCATGAGGAATTATTCTATTTTTCTGGGTGGCAAGTGTACATCACCATGCCCTTGATCGGGAGATTAACAAGAGCTCATGGATTGAAATTACAAGTGACTTAGATGATGATGTTGGTATAGATGCCATTTCCATTGATTTTTCATACCAAAAAGCATGACACACGATGGACGTATCAAAGATAGATCTTGTTATATATATTTCTGTGTATCTTCTAACATAGTTCAATAACCATGAGTGTTAGGGCCAAATAGGAACAATAGAAGTGCTCACATGCAGAGAAAATGGCAAGGAGACTATTTACAAAATTATATGCAATCATAGAAAAAGAATTAGTGAGGAGGCAAAAGAAGAAAGATAATTGGGGAGCTCTCTTATATCGATTGCATTAAAGATTGGGTCCTGATGGCCCTAACGGGGACAATATGGTAGTGCTAGAAGGAAAATAAGCATGGATGAAAGATTTGTAAAATACACGTGGAGGGAACTATGAGTGGGGCCCATACAAGTAAAGGGGGAGACTTGGTATAGATGTATGCCCGAGGCCTTGGAACATGAGGGTGTATACAACGGGATTACATGTCTGGTGGAGGGGAAGAAGAGTTTGTAGTATTCCATCACTAGATTGGAAGGTTAAGTATGAAGGATGGTAAATAGTGCCCTTGGTGCAAGCTCTCTTATGCATTCACTATGTGTTATTTCCATGCCTTTGTCAATAGATTTTCAGACACACTCAAGCTTATATTTGATGTAGACAAAGTTGAATATGAGTACCATACTCTCTGGAAGACATATGTTTATATGGGTGAGTCTGGAGACATCGAGACAATGATATTTGATGCCATTGTTATCCATTTTATGAATTGGAAGTTCGAAATGTGGTGCGATAAGGGTACCTAAACCTTAGAAAAAATTATTAAAGGAAACAATTGAAAATTTATTTCAACTCCATAAAGGTACCCAATGGAAAAAAAAAGTTGATGCCATGTAGACGATGAGCCCATTCCTCCCAGGATAGAAGAGGAAGAACTTAAGGATGAGGAACAAGATATGGGGGCTGTTTGTGCCCTTGACCATGATGCTAGAAGATAATAAAAATAATAATCAAAAGACCATGTGAAGAAACTCCCCCAGTATAGGAAGAAGAAGAACAGGGTCTGACTATGACCTCGGTCGAGGAGATTAGAGAAAGAGAAGGATGTAGGTGGTGTAAATGAACAAGTTACAAGAAGGAAGTTAAGGAGAAGAACCAAACCATAGGGTAGTGGTGTGGAGCCAATTAGGATATCATCGAGACATTTCCCTCCCAATCCAAGCCTAAAGAAGAAGACAATGAGAAGGCACAAGCTTGTGAAAAATGAGGAGAGTGTGGAGGAAGAAAAATAAAAAAAATTACGTGTAATACAGGGCCCGCACCCATCATTAATGTAAAGGGAGGGGAGGAGAACATATAAGAATAACCACAATATGATGTGGAGGTACCCAGTGAGCACGAGGAGAAAGGTGTCACTGAAGCGAATGAAGAAAGAGAGAAGATTGTATAAGGGAGCTCCGGTGATCATGAGGGTGTGTTGTGTGAGAGGAGTGAAGGTTTACATGTAGGTGTAAGAACACTTATCCACAGGGGTAGGTGGTTATAAAGGAAAGAGGGAGACGAAGTGATGAATACGCACCAATTGGGAATGTAAATGAATCTTCCAAGATCATATGAGCTAGATTTTAGAGTACATTCTCCAATGATCAACTGTATGGCTAGGAGATAATAGACCCCAAAGGGGGGAATCACACATATAAGAAAGATGTTGAGATGGATGTGAGAAAATGCACATAGATGAACCAAATTATGACATCAAAAAAGAAGCATGTATAAGATGCCAAATGTAGAAATCACTTAGTGAGGCCCACATCACAGTAAAGCCCACAGAGCAAGAGGGAAATGTTGAGCAAATTCCTTAACCCAGAGGTTGGCAGATGTGGAAAAAAGGGAGAGTAAACATGGATAAGGCGGACGACTCATTAGAACATTTTTTAAAGATAAGAAGAATAAAGAAGAAGAGATACAATTCTTGATAATAGAGAGGGATAGAGTGAAGTGAAAGGCCAAGGCTATCCTTCAAATGGCAGAAGAGATAGGGGAATAATTTTTGCAGAAAAACCTGCAGTACAAAAAGAGCATTGTCACTAGAAACATTTCCTAGCGTGATGTAGTACCAAGTTATTAGTGAAACTGATACTTAAAGGAGGCGGAACGGAAACCGTGTAATATTCCAGGTGTAGTGAACATAAAAAAATCAAGGGAATATAGGGGAAGGAATGGTGCCGGATGAGGGTGTATAATGACCTTGTTAAAAACAATGAATGCTGAATTAGGAAGGAAAGATGAGCACTAATAACTGATAAGGATTATAAGAAAAATATTGACGGCATCAATTTGTAGGAGGAGCATGAGGTGCAACACCAAGAAGATGCGAGCCTTGGAGAGAAGAGAGACTGGCAGTGTGGAAAGAGTGCGATGCGGCTTAAGTAGCTAGGGATTACCCAAGAAGAACCCACATCAAAGATTTGGGGAGAATTGGTAGCAAACAGAGGGATTTCATGAAGGTATGTTTTAGGAATCTGCTGTGTTATCAAGAAATGAAGCACAGGGGTCAAGATCTGACTCTCGAGGAAATGGAGACGAAAATAAGTGCTGATGTCCCAGAGAAAGCAAAGAAGGGACTCGAGAGCTGGAATGAAGTTAGTAAGGGCATACAATAAATAAGGAGAAAACATTAAAATCCTACAGCCAACTAAATATTGAAGATGAGCGGGTATGTTTCAGTGTTTATCTTTTAAAACAGGAATAATGGTCTTTATTATTTAATTCTTTGGAGAGATAAGTTTGAAACCCCATTTCGAGGGCCGGAACTGTAATTCGTGTGGGGGTAACGTGGGGGCCAAATTAAGAAGTAGAGAATGTGCATGACTGCGGTGAGGTGTGTAAGGGGACACGTGGCACAACCACAAGTGTCAGTTAGCGGGGACCACCTAGAAGATCAGCTCCAGTAACTTAGCTGATTTGATTTCACGGGATAACATAGGAAAATTAGTTGAGTGCGGCTCAAGAAAGGTAAAAAGAAAAGGAATATTTGTGGCTAAGCAAAACAATTTTGTGGACCAAAGTGTAGATCAAAGGTTGGCAGGATCATGTACTACTGGCTTTAAAGTAGAGTTCCTTCTAATTAATCTATATTTAACCTTTTTGTAATAAAAGCATGTAAATGTAGCGCATGACTATTGTGGGCATGTTCCTATTTTGAGATGAATAGGTGGTGAGGGAAATCCCCATCCTAATATAGATTAGTGATATGCTTAGGTTGGAATATGTATGAAACCCATTATGTAATGTATGATGTTGGCTCTGTTTAGTGCGCAAATCTGTCGAGATTGGTAATTAGTATGTTATGGATTCGAATGATATGGAATACTTGTTTATAAGGACTTTGTGGATGTATTTTGGAATTTGATATTACTGAGTATGGTAATCACATAGTGTAATGATCTGATAATGGTTGATCTATGTACATTTCCTGTTATGACACAGTTTCCGTATGATGTGTAATGATCTACATTGAATGGAGTGCTTGTTGTAGACACCAAATTTTTGTTCTTATGACCCCCGTATGCACCGCATATCATAGTCACAAAACCTAACCTCAAACTAAACCTTCCTTAAAATTATTTATTAATACCTTATAATTAATAAATCACATCGCCCATACCTACCACCTAGTTTTGCACCGCAATCATGACCTAGTCTTAACCCTAAAAATAACCTAATGAAGAACCTATAACTTGGTCCACATCCACACCCATGACTAATTATCCTCCATGCCACTTAAAACCAACCCTCAATAATGACTTGACACAACCGTAACTAATCCCTCGGGAGGAAAAGGAGGGAAAGCTGGCTAATTTCCCACATAATCAGGCCCCGCTTTGGACTGACCCGATACTGGTTTATACTGACACCGATCGGGACGTAACACCACGTTCTCCTTGTAAAGGACACTCCCCAACCAAAAACAAAGGGTTGGATTGTTGGTGGATCCGAGGGAAGAGATATTGGAAGAATCAAAATTTGCTAGGCGAGTAGAGACAGGTGAATGATGAAAGACAGAAGAAGAGTTACAGAGAAGGGCCATCAAGCCAAAAACTACAACTGGTAAGTTAACCAGAGCTGTGACACTCATCAAGTACTCAGGAGAGGAGATAGTCATTGGATTGCAGATCATTCCTACTTAAGCCTGTCTCGTTCTCACAGTCCCAAGAACCTGACATTTTTCCATCAGGGGAATAGTAAGTAAGTCTATACGTCTTTTTAATAACATTTCTTGAACTTCTGAATCATAGCCATCATACTTCTATACTAGATCTACTAAACAGGAACACACTACATCTAACCGTATTCTGACACCTAATACCCCAGAATGCCCCCCGGCTCTCGAGTCCTTATCATACCCCCATTACCCAACCCCATCCATATCAACCTCATTAAAAAAAAACAACCACTTATAACCAAAGTTCACCAAAAGCCCCTAAACATGTCCCCTACAGATATTGGTACCACCAACGTACGTTAAGTGACCGGATACGAGTCACCTTGATTCTAAACCAGACCCAGCCCTTCTCTATTGCTCAAACAAGGTAATATAAATTGTAATTGGACAAGAGCTTATTTGCTTAGAATTTTGATTAATAATTATTAGCAGGGGAACTGACCACCTTCGAAAGGAGTTGAAATGCGGCCAACGGTCAGTTCCCTCATTTATGTTAATGAAAATCTGGTGGTCTTGTTTCTATTGCAAGTGTCCTTCCAGACAAAAAGGAGTGATTCGCAGCTCGATTTGAATTCGATTTCTCTACGGTCGCGCAACCCTCTCGAATCAACGGGTATTCCTCCTTACTAGCCCTAATCCTTATTTGTTCTAAAAGGAGTGAAAGATAGAAGCAACTCTATTCAAAAAGTTGAAACATCTGGGAAAACATTTGGCACCGCCCGGTGGGACCCATTCGGTTTCTTTTGTCTACTTGTTGCTTTCATATCGGAGCATACTTGCTATTTCTTCTTCTAAAAGTTCACACGGTATTTTGTTAATATGTAAGTAAAATAATTTATCTTTGCTTTCCCAGTTTTGCAGGTAAATCGATCTCCTTGCTTCATGAATAAAACTTTTCCAATTTGGGTAATTTAAAACGTGTGTATACATTTTTGTGTTTTCAATTCTAGTGAAGTCGACCACGAACATGTCGTACAGGTGGGGGCTGATTCCATGGTGATTGACAGGAAATTATTTAATTCAGCACAACACATATCGAATCCTTCATAATTAACACAACAGTCTCAAAACATCCCCCCTTTTCCGCGGTTTTCCTCCCGCTCGATTGAGGGTAACCTTATAAGCCAAAACAAACTTGACATTTCCCCTAAGTATTTTGTTTAGGATTGACATCATTCTATGTCTAAAGGCATAAGCCCAAGTTGATTAAAATTAACCCTAGGGTTAGTTTGTTAATTTGTTTGTGCATTCTTGCTTGTTTTCAGTTCTGTTTGTCTGTCATAAACAGTTTTCTGTGATCACTTCAGAATAATTTGATAGATGTACTAAGCATTGTTAAAAACTCAAATCAGTAGCTTCTTATATTTTCTTATACCAGTCTTATTATACCGACATCGGTTAACTGACCGACGTCGGCTATAGTCTAACCGACATCGGTTAGCAGACCGATATCGGTTACTGTCTTTTACAGTTCCTGACAAACCAGCAACCTACCAATTTCAACATTCTGAGGCTGTTTCTATTCCTGATAGATTGAAACCCTACTGTGTACTCTTGTCTATGGTTGTTATCACTCGGAAGCAAGCCGCCACCATGGTTTCACATGCCTGCTCTGTGCCTTTGCCTGAATCACCCCCTTCACATTCTATAGGGAATCCTACGGATACCAGCGAGGTTCCTAAAATTCCTGTAGGAGAAGGAATTTGCCAAATTTCTGGATGCTAATCCTAGCACTGTACAACACTATTTATCTCATGCCCCTGACCGTACACCTGACGGTCAACTCCTTGTTGGCATGCCTATTAGTATAGCTGCTCATTTAGCTCCTTCTCCGCCTGATAACTCCACTTTTCCTGCTGCATCCTTAGCCCCGTCTCCCAATCCAGTAGCTTCAGAGGTTCATACGACACAGATTGGCTTTCCTTTGGTTAATCTTGGGCCCCACATGTCATTACCACCGACTGCTCCTACCTCGTCTCTCTTGCAGACTGTTCCGTTCATGACTTTCTCTCTGCCACCTATCCACACGAGCTTTCCTTCTCAAGCTCCGCCCACATTTTCATTCCCACACACGTATCCCGTGACCTCAACGTCTTATATAGGACATCCCTATTCGGTCACCTCAACACATTCATCCTCCATACCTTATCAACATTTAACCCCACCATTGTCTAGTGGTGGCCCTTGGCCCAATCTGCCTCCATTTACCACAACCACACCATCATCTCATCTAACTACTAATTTAATTAAGCAAATGATGGACAAGATGTAAAATCTGGAGGCTTCTGTTTCAGGAAGCCGTAGCACCCTAACATACGAGCAAATTTTTCGAGAGCCTATCCACCCTTCTGTCCCCCTTCATTCATATCCTCCTCAATGGGAATTACCAAAATTTACTCATTTTAATAGTAAGGAGGATCCTCAACAACACTTGCGCTCATTTAGACATGCCTACTACCTAATTGGTCATGACGATGCCTTACTACTCCGTACCTTTCCCATGTCCTTATCAGGACCTGCCTTGGAGTGGTATAGTGCTTTAACCCAGCACTCAATCTTCTCTTTTAACCAACTAGCCCAATATTTCTTGGATCATTTCTCCATTAACATTTCCAAGAAAGTATCTATCACCAACCTCTATGCCATCTGACAATTTGAAGATGAATCTATCGCAGATTTCGTTGTACGATGGCGGGGCCTTATCAACCAACTTACCTATGCCTTGCCTCAGGCCGAACTTATCGAACTTTTTACGTGGACCTGCGCTAAACACATCTCTCCTACCCTCCAAATTCAAACTTTCTACACATTTGACGAAGCCTTTACTATGGCTCGAAAACTAGAGATTCGAGCCTTAGAGGAAGAGAAATTGCGGTTGTGCAACAAAAACCCCAATTTCTGAACCCAAGATTCCACCAACAAACCTAACACCACCAATCCTCACCCATCGACTACTTCAAAATCAAAAGGATCTGTGCACGTGGTGATGGTCAAATCCCAACCACTGTTTAATACCCCGCCAAAAACCACCTATAAGTATAAAGCTGATCCCGTCAATTACACCCCCTTGGGAGAAAATTATGGTTTGATATTGGAAAAATTGCTTAAAGAAGGAGCCATTACCTTCCCTTCTGTTAAACCTCACTCCGGGTTTGATTCCACTCGCGCCATACCTTCTTGGTACAAAGAAAATGACTTCTGTAACTTCCACCGCATGAAGGGACACAATCATGAAAACTGCAAGATGTTGAAAAACATAGTACAGGAAATGGTTGATGCAGGGGATATAGCCCTCGATAATCCTAACGCTCCTGCTAACCGAAATTTGAACATTTTCAAAAAACCATTCCCGAATCACTCTCCTACCAGTAACATAAACCAAGATATCTTAGCCGAGGAGAGTGTTCACGAGATCCATGCAATCTTCGACTCCCAGCCAAAAGCCTCTATTGAAAAAATTCTGAATCAAGCCTCTTCACTATTGCAGGAACCCGAACCCCCTTCATCACCATTAAGACAAGATGAAATCCTTGCCGTTCCTCTACCCATCAAGGAATTAATAGCCCAGAGTTCCCTTCTCACCAATGAGCCTTCTTATACCACATCCTTGCAAGACTGTGAGCGGATGCTATCTAATTTATCTATTTCCCAAACGTCTCCTTCTACCATTCTTGCTGTACAAGAGGAAGGCTCGCCACTTCTTTTGTTATCCTTAAACGAGAAGCCTCTTGAACCGACATCACCACATTCTTTAAACACGATGGAGCCTCTCAAATACACCCTCCTACCTATTAGTTCTTCATCGCCTAAATCTTTTCAGCGACCGGTTGACCTCTTAACGCCCATTGATACAGTACCTCATCTACCCCCTGTATCACGCCCACAGTGGACAGGAATCACAACCCACCTTTCTTCCATACAAAAGTTCCTATTCACATGTGAGGATTTTCATCCCTCATAAGATAGACGAGTCCTATGGGAACGTTTGAGTACTCCATATTCTACTCAAATGCAGATGACCGATCCAGATGCCTCTACCATATACCCGAAGTGTTTACAGAAGCTTAAAATGCCTATGTCCTCATCTTCACCCCCCTCATCTCTACCAAATACCTCATCCACCTCTATTAACCTAACCAAATCTTCCCCTACGCTGGGGACCTCACCAATACCCAGTCTAACACACCCACCTAAACGGTTAGACTTATCCAAAAATAAAGCTGTCCATCCCATTAGGAGATAGACTCAATCTCCTCAACTTATGCCTCTATCACAACTAAAACCATCGTCGTCACACCTACCTTCCATATTGGGACCTCATCCCTCCACCTTGCATCAATATATCATACCTCCTATGTTTTCTTTAAAACGACCTACGCCTTCTGTACCCATACAGAGATCCAAGGGTATATCAAATCCGTCACCCCACGTATCCTGTCCACCTATCAACCCTAAACAAATCCCATCATCAAAAGATTTGTTTGCTGTCACTCCTATTTCTCCGTGGTTGTTTTCTGATACCACATCATCTGTGGCCTCATCATCTAACCAGCTAAACATAGCTTCTGCGCCAAAGAAGCCATGTTTAGTTAAAACCCATTATCAAAACCCCTTGGCAAAACCACCACCCATACAAATCAACCATACCCCGTCATCACCAGAATCTACCCCGTCAATAGCCTCATCTTCCTCTGACTTTGACCCACTCAAAGGGTCTTACGCCAAAATCGTTGCTATGTTGGTGGAGAATGCGACCATTTCCCTACCCCCACTTAGACCTTATGATCCATCTAAACCTCGACCTATAGGTTATGATGAGTCTAAAATCTGCGCTTACCACCACACACCAGGACATGACATAGAAGGATGCAAAGCGTTGAAAGCCATACTTCGTCAATCACCTCTCTCAAATAAAAAAGTTAAGAAAGACAACTTACGAAGAGAGAGACCTTTAGCTTCAATTCCCTCTCCTATACCACCTGTCCCCGCCTCACCAAGATCTATCATTATTACAGCCCCACCTCTCGAAGACCATGACTTATCCCTACCGTCTTCCTCCTCTCGTATTCATGAGATCAATATGATTAATGTTGCTACTCGAGGGTAGAAAAACAATGGGAAAGCGAAAGAAAGCACACCTGCGGCATCTCTTTCTCTATCCACCATCCCGATTGCACCGCCACCTAAAGTGGTTATTCGCGGGCCCACCTATCCCGTCTCTAATGGAATTGCCCACTGAACCATGATCAAACAGCTTCACCAATCACCTGTAAAAATGACACTGTATGATCTCATTCAGAATTCTGAATCTCATCGACAAGCTCTCGTTGAAATCCTTTAAGGGATAGAAGTATTACCTAATGAAACCTTGCCTATTACTTCCATTCTCACACCCAATCACGTTACTTCACTCACCAAACAACCTATCTCCCCGACCACTTCTGTCTCTGTACAGAAAGCAACTGCTGTTAGTTTCTCTGAAGACGAAATTATCGACTTTGGTGCCAAAGATCCTGACCCCGCTCTTTTCAAGTCAGCTTATGTTTGGGACATTCGGGTACGTCGTGTTATGATTGACGGGGGCGCTAGCCTAAACATCATCTCTTCAAAAGCCTTCCAACAAATGAATATCCCTTCTAGCTGCATGTGTGCCAACCCCATCATGTTGCGGTCATTCAATGATGCTATTACTTCTACCTTAGGCACCGTGATCCTTAACATTCATGTAGGACCACGTACTTTACCTAAACTATTCTATGTCCTTGAGGGAGAGTTCCAATACAATATGTTGTTAGGTCGCCCTTGGATCCGGGCTATGGGATGCGTTCCCTCCACCTTACATAGATGCATAAAATTTGAATACGAGGGGAAGTCCTACACCGTAAAAGTTGATCCTCCCCCCTTAAAAACTTGTAATATGTTATATCGCCCTAATGATGTGCTTGTACCAGTCAAGACACCCATTCATCCAACCCAACCATCCACTTCAACCACACCTCTACCATCAAATTCAACCACACCTACACCTTCAACCAATGAAACCACCGTCATAAATACCACTTCCTTTCCCGCAGACAACATCCCAACCTCGGACCCCTTAGTAGATGTTTTTCAATGCCTTACGCTGGGGGAGTACCGACTATATAACGTTAGTTCTTTCCATACCCCACAAGAGTACGGACAGCTACATACGCATCCTACCTATGACCTTCGTGTAGGGGAGGTAATCCCCTACGGACCACTTCATTGCCGCACCAACCTAAAGTATGGGGGTGTCGACGCATCCTCCGTTACCCCTGAACCTCCTCTTGGTGTGGTTCCTTTCCAATCTGATTTTCAATACCTGAAAAATTGTCATTTTTCCCTCACCTTCTTGACTCGTTGTGCTTGGAAAGGCTTTGGTTTTGGTCTTTATGAACAAGGCCGACATACACTCATTCTCGTGACTACACGCAAACACAATGATCGTAGTGGTCTCAGTTTTCCTGAAACACTTACACCGGAGAAACCTCGTGTCAGTTGAACCCTGGAAGATGACGATGTCACCCCTACCAAACCATCATCACCCATTTTGCCATCGTCACCCACAGAGTCAATAGACCCTGAATCTATCCCTCCTAACTTTTTTTTTTCATAAATGCTATCTTCCTAGGTCCTCTCACTTATCAACGCGATAATGAGGACCCATCTTATCTTCCCCTTCTATATCCAGACATGATTGAAGAGGATTCACCTTTGATTAATGTTGTTGAGTGCCAGGATGACGACTCCATCCTCACTTACCTTGGTGCAGACGACTCCTATATTCAACGCGCATTACCATCTGAAACTCAAACCATGTTGAATGAGTCTACTATAGAAATTAACATCCACACAGAGGAGGATCCTCACATTGTGAAGATCAGACAATCCCTTAACACATCAGAACAAGTTGCCTTTATTACCTTTCTCCGTACCCTCAACCAAGCTTTTGCTTGGTCCTACGCTGACATGACAGGAATTGATCCTGACATTGCTGTCCATAACATTACCCTAAAACCCGATTCCAAACTAGTCAAACAGAAACTAAGAAAAATGCATCCACACATTGCCCTCTTGGTCAAAGAAGAGCTTCAACGACTCCTTTATATTTCCTTCATCTTTCCTATTGACTATCCTCAATGGATTTCTAACATCGTACCTATCACTAAAGCGACGGGGGGACTTCGGATATGCACAGATTTCTCAGACCTTAACCTCGCTTGCCCCAAGGATGAATTCCCCCTCCCAAGTATTGATCAACTTGTTGATCTCACTGCGGGCCATGAGATGCTTTCTCTCATGGATGGATTTTTGGGATACAATCAAATTTTGGTAGCCCCGGCCGATCAACATAAAACTGCCTTCATCACTCCTTAGGGAACCTTTTGTTATCGTGTCATGCCGTTTGGCCTTAAATATGTTGGTGTGACCTATCAGCGGGCTATGACTTACATTTTTCATGACATTATGCACACTATTCTTCAAGATTATGTCGATGATCTTCTTGGCAAATCTAAACATCGCAGTGAATATCTCGATGTTTTAACCATTATTTTCGATCGCCTGTTACAATATTCGGTCCATCTTTAACCAAAGAAATGTGTCTTTGGTGTTCTTTCGGGAAAACTTCTTGGCTTCATCGTCTCTTTACGTGGCATTGAGGTCGATCCATCTAAAGTCAAAGCTATCCTAGAAATGCCCCCACCCAAAAACCTCAAACAATTGCGTAGTTTGCAAGGTAAAATTCAATCTATCCGGCGTTTCATTTCCCAACTCTCGGATTGATGTCAGCCTTTTGATCACCTTCTTAAAAAGGACATTGCCTTTCAACGGAGTGAAGAGTGTCACCAAGCCTTTGAAGCTCTCAAATCCTATCTCTTGCAGCCACCCGTGCTTATCCTACCACAGGACGATCGCCCTTTCTACCTTTACCTTTCCGCCACCTACCACGCCGTAGGAGCCATGCTCACACATCATGACTCTGAGCATCGAGAACAAGCCGTTTATTATATAATTCATACTCTCGTGGATTACGAGACTAGGTATACACATGTAGAAAAACTGTGCCTAGCCCTATCATTCGTAGCCACAAAACTCTGACACTACTTCCTGAATCACAAAACTTTCATCATCACCAACACAGACCCCATCCATTATATGTATGCCAAACCTCATCTAAACCAACGCATCGCTCGATGGCTTATGCTCCTTGCTAATTTCGACCTTGAATTTATACACCAGAAGTCAATCAAAGGACAAACCATTGCCAACCAACTCATGGAGGCCCCTTTACCCAGGGAACAATTTACCAATTTTAATTTCCCTGACGAACTCATCGCCACTCTTTCACTCAGGGAGGAGTCCTATCCAATGACCCTCTTCTTCGATGGATCCAAATGCCAGTGCAGCGGAGGAGCCGATGTTTTTCTCATTCCTCTTGATGCTGAGCCTATGCCTCTTTCATTCTAGCTCGATTTCCCCTGCACTAATAATACAGCGGAATACGAGGCCCTAGTTTTGGGTCTCTAGGTTGCGTTACACTTAGGTGTCAAATCTATTAATATTTTTGGTGACTCTCAATTGGTAGTCAATCAAGTTATGGGAATCTACCAATGTAAAAATGAGGAACTTCAAAAGTACAAACATTACGTGGATTCACTTTTGACCTCATTTACTTGTTATTCTATCCAGACCATTCCCCGCTCCACTAACAAATTTGCGGACACTATGGCTTGCTTAGCCTCGCAAATTCCTGCCTCACCAACTGACTCTGACATATTCATCTTGGTCCAACAAATCTTTGCCCCATCTTACTCAGTCCCGGTTGTTTATATGATAAATAATGTGTCTACTAATTCACAGGATACCTGGTACCACCAATTTCATGACTACCTTACAACATCTGTTCTCCCACCTGACCTTACTAGTAACGGAAAATGTTCTTTTCTTAAACGTGTTTCTTGTTATGTCATCATGGGGGGACTCCTTTATAAATGTGGCTTTGATGGCATCCTCCTTCGATGTCTAACCGGCGCGGAGGTCACCTATACCATCCAACAAGTCCATGACGGTATTTGTGGTGGACATTTTAGTAGCCTTTCCGTGGCTAAACGAATCCTTCGCCTAGGTTATTATTGGCCTAGTCTTAATAATGACTACTATGAATATGTTAAGCATTGTGTTATGTGTCAACAACATGCCAACCTTGAACATACTCCTAGCTATCTGCTACAGGTCGCACGAGATCTTTGGCCTTTCTCACAATGGGGTTTAGACCTTATTGGTGAGATTCACCCGCCCTCTTCATAACGTCACCGTTGGATAATCATAGCAATAGAATATTACACTAAATGGGTGGAAGCCATTCCACTCATTTCAACAAAAAAGGAAAAAATCATCGAATTCGTTAACCATCACATTATCTGTCGTTTTGGTATTCCTCATCACCTGATAATAGATAATGGTAAATCTTTCAAAAATAAGTTGTTACAAGACCTTTGTGACAACTTTGGTATCAAACTTAGTTTCTCATCACCTTACTATCCACAGGCCAATGGTCAAGTTGAATCTCCTAATAAAACCCTAACCAAAATCCTCATGAAGGTTGTTATCGAGTCTGGAAGAAATTGGCATGATCACATTCCCTTTGCCCTTTGGGCTTATCGTACTAGCATTCATACCTCCACTAATGCCACACCATTTTCTTTGGTATATGGTATTGAGGCTGTCTTGCCTCTCAAAATACAAATACCCTCCCTCAGAGTATCTCTTCAGGATATTCTCACCAACGATGATTTCTGCCAAGAGCGGTTAGCCCAATTAGAGCTTCTTGACGAGCGACGTCTTACGGCTCTTGACCACCTTCAAATCTACCAAAAACGCATCAAGCGTGCTTATGACAAGCTACTTCATGAGCATACCTTTAAGGTTGGTGATCTTGTCCTCAAAGAGAATCAACATGTAACCAAACTAGAAAAGAGCAAACGTGGAAAATTTGCTCCTAATTGGATTGGGCCTTCATTATCACTAACACTTATGGATCAGGAACTTATCATTTAACTTCACTTAATAGTAAACCTGAGCCTAAACCCCTTAATGCCTTGCATCTTTGACCATTCTACTGTTGACATTAGTGTTATATCACTTCTTATCTACCTTGCGCTCGTCCCTTGAGCTCCTTTACCACCGCATACACTTTGTTTCCTACATCTCAAAATCAAATCAAGCTCACATGGTTTGATTATCACCTCCCCTTAAAGATGCCTTCCCCTTTTTTAGTCTAGTCCATGACTTCAAAGTATCAAAACGACATCTTCTTAATTAAACACTTATGGGATTTTCTTGAGTCAAACTTCCTACAAAACTAGATGCTTTATGCCCAACGGACATCTAGACCTCTAAAATTATACATAGACCGCTCCCTTGAAGGACAGCTATATGCCAAACTATTGCTGCTATTATATATAAACTACTCCCCCGAAGGACAACTATACATAAACATCACCTCTGCTACTATAAATAGACTACTCCCTTGAAGGACAGCTATACACAGTCAACCTTTATCAGAAGCTTCTCGCATTGATCAGCTTCATGAAGACCTCAAGAACAACAAAATACATATCCCATGTAGACTTCCCGCATCAATCAGTCTATATCTAGAAAAATAAAATAAAAATAAAAATAAAAGTAGTATTTCAAAGCACTTTTAAGTCATGGACTTGTCTATTTAGGTTTGGTTCTCTTTCGTCAGAATAATCACCTTGTAACAAGCTCTCAGCACCCTCGCCCATATCAACCACCTCACCTCACCATTCGTCAAAACAACAAAACTCAAGGGACGTGACGTATATCCGATATATTGTGATTATACAACTCTTTTCACCTATCAACTTCTCACCTATGCAAGGTACCTACGGATTCAAGCTCATCCTACATTAATATGTGGTTTGTTTAGCTCTTCTCAACTACGGGACACTCTTGCCTCTTTTGACTCGAATCTAGGATTATGTGTTGATCTTAATCAGGACATGGTTCCCTACCACTAGGGTAGGCTAACTTTCACTTCACCTATACCTATACCAACATTGCCACTACCTTACCAATACCAACAACATTACCCTACCAACAACATTTTTTACCAACCAACCAATTGCCTAACCACAACCAAATTTCCTGAATTCACCTCTCCCTGGTCCTAAGGGAGAACTACATCGGTCTGAGGCCCCTTCTTGCTTTGTGCAATGGGCTATGTAGGAAGCACTTAGGAGACATGGGGTCTCCCAAGGTTAGCTCGACCATCCCCTACCATACCCTATCATGTGTTGTAAATGTAAATAGTTTTTTTGTATTTCTATTTGCCAACATTCATCTTTATCCTTTTTCAAAACAAACAAAAATAACATTTAAAACACAACCATTCTTATTATTATCATCACTCAAAACCACATACATATTTAGTTTTATTTTATATGTTAAACAAATACATCTTCTCTATCATCGACTCACAGGTCGGCATCCTTGTTTATTCTTATATCCCTATAAAATTCACTTAGACCCTTCCACCTCCTCCCGAATCAGGTGGTGATCATGATCGTTGATGCCCCGCAGTTGGCCTCTCCATCCTCAAAGGTGCCACTACCATTGGTTCCACCCACTGATCCGCCAACATCTCCTGTAACATATGAATACGTCCTCTCACGTGGAGGAATCTTACCTCTAGTCTCTCCACTTGTAACTATGAAACCTCTAACAATCCCGTTGTCTCATTCACCTGAGTTTGAAGCTGGTGAACTAAATCCTGCAGATGATCTCTCTCTGCTGTAATCACAGCTATGTCAGGGCACTCACGTGCACCTCGTAACTCCGCTACCCACCATACTCTATAGGCCTCTGTTGTTCCCGCATCCATTACCCTATGATCGACAGCTATCTCTTCTGGCCCTTTTGGAGGTGTAGGCTGGGGAGGTGAGAATGCTACCTCGGCGTCGATCCTCATGTATGGTCTATATGTCATAGGTATATCCTGAACGAACCCAAATTGTCACCACACGCGATTTAGAGGAATCCTCTCGTACTCACCCAGCCTGTGCCCTGCGATCCACCTCAATCACTCTACACCCCTCAACTCCTCAACTATGTTCTCTGTCACCATATAGTTCCCGTAAGGCCTCCAACAAATATCCGTAATCGTCACCATCTCCCATACCTGTCTATAATACTCGATGTCATCTATCACGGCCTAGGATATCACTTCTTGTTCTGTCTGGACCCAACCTCTGCACTCCTGCCTCTCCCGACTCGATGGGTCGGCCTATTGGACACACACAAACAATGTGCTCATAGGCCCAATAATGTAATAAGTATGAACAATCCAGTGTCGTCTTTTGTTTTCGCTTGCAAGCCCATAAACCCCTATATAACTCTGCCAGATATGTGGGTGCCCATGCGAAATTCACGCTCATTTCTATCATTTCCCAAATAACACTCATCAATGCTTTTGGAAATCTTCCACCCTCCACCCTCGGTAATGCATAATACCCCACCGCTATCACAGCCAACCTTGTTTCCTCAGGGTGTGTTGCACACATTGTACCATACGTAAATGTTAAACCTCTCTGTGTCAAATCTTGTGTAGCTAAACCAAATACTGTTGTTATCGCTTCCTGCCCCATGCTAGGCAATGCCTGATACACTGTTTTTCCTATCATTGGGAGTCTCAAAATACGGAACACATCTTCCAAAGTCACTGTCATCTCCCCTGTTGGCAGATAGAAGGTATTCTTTTCTGGATTCCATCTCTCAATCAATGCCTACAACATAGCATGGTTAGGCACAATTCGTGAATAATAGCGGATTCCACTTAAATCCAAATGATTTATCAATGCCCATTCAGCTGGTGTTACATCCGCTCGGATTCTAGACAACAACACTGGCACAGTATCATTCATCTTTACCCCTGCTTCCCCCTGCATACATCAAAATGACACATAATTATTCAATCGAGCAAATCTCCACGGTTTTTTTTTTCTTAAATTCTGGAAACTCCTACAGTAACCGATATCAGTTATGGATAACTGATACCGGTTTGCTAACCGATACCAATTATCTCTAAACGATACCGGTCACTATAAAAAATATACACCCTGCTTAAAAACATACACCTACGATAATTATTTTTCCCATTTACTCCTATCTATACCTAAAAACATATGTGACCACCTTGCTTACCTACCCCATAGCACTCACCCCATCCCAAACCCTTGCCTATCACCTTTTCTTTCTCATCTTTACCCACTTACTCTCTTTCATCCTATTCACACAAAACATGCAAGAATCAAATTACAACTAAAAACGTTTACCTCTTGGGCTGCAGCAGCTTGAGGTGGAACTTGTCTTCCCCCTCGTCCCTACCTACGGGATGCTTCTCCTTGTTCAACCATGTTCACCACCCTCTTCAAATATAACTTGTCTTTCTACCTTCTAAATCTCATCCCACACTCACTTCACCTGTCTCTTTCCTCCTTATCACTCAAATTCTTTCATGCAATTACCTATATCAGTTGTCAAACAGCGTCGCATTCACGTATTTAACTTGTTGCATGACTCTAAAAATAAGAACTTAAGTTGCCAACCAAGCAGTTATATTTTTAGGAAAAATAATTCTGATATAACCGATATCGGTTACATAAGCGATATCGGTCATATAGATAACCGATATCGGTCATGTGCCCCGTTTTGCTTAAACCTTGGCCGTTTCTTCATTTTTTGCAAATTTTTGTGGTGCCCACCTCTTTTTCCTACATAACAACACCATTATCAATATTTGTCATCCAAATCACATATATATAACCCCCAAATATAGCTTAACAACATCCAATTCACAAAATGAAGGGTTTCGAACCTACCGGTATGACGACACGTCATCGTGGTGGGATGGGTGGTGGTGGTCTAGCTGGTCCAGCACCTCCAGCTCCTCCTGGCTATGCCATGGCTCTCAAACTCCTCTGCTGGGTCCTCCACCAATCAACTGCTGCCTCCTACTCACTAGGGCCTACCAACCACTCACTTCTCCACTCAAATAGTGTCACCTCAGCCGAAAAATGCACCAAAACTCAACAATAGACCTCAGACAACTAAAATTGGTTTTCAAAATGACAATGTGACAATGACAGGCCGTATTTTTCTTTTTATAGGTTTTTGACCTATAACCGATATCGGTTATTTTTTGCCCTAAGGAACCGGTATCGGTCACATAACCGATACTGGTCATGTCTAGCCGATATCGGTTTAATACCTACATTCACCAAATTTCTACCCTTATTTCCTAATCGCCCTTTCTCACAACATCGCCTATATCCACCTTCACTGAAAACCCTTTGTTAATTCATTGGCCTGACCCAAGGCCGCAACCAACCCATTTGGCCCGACCCAGGGCTGCAACCAACCATTTGGCTCGACCCAAGGCCGCAACCAACCATTTGGCTTGACCCACTGCCGCAACTAACCCATTTGGCCCGACCCAAGGCCGCACCCAACCATTTGGCCCGACTGAAGGCCGCACCAATTAAATACCTCACCCAACATCAACACAATACAATTTTATCCACCCATCATGTAGCTTTTTGTTCAATCAAGCTCACTTGTTCGTGTTTTAGCATGATTAGGGTCCTTGACTTGATCAGTCGACCAACTTTGCCTAGACCAAGACCGTGACGTTTATCTCAACCAAACCAACCATTTGGTACTGCCGAACATGCCTAAACATTCCTATACCTTACCCGTTATATCCCCTGGAGCTGCTTCCTATGCCTTGGATACCAAGATTATATCACCCTTGTTTAGATAAACTATCGACCTTTGCCTATGAATTGCTTGTTGGCTCTTCAAAATCATGTACCCTGGTCGCACTACTGCATTTCAACGTGTGTATGCTTCCTTAGACCTACCCCACCATCTTACCATCATCTCAACACCATTTCCCTTTATCAACCCTATCCCTGATTTCACGCTACCTCAATCTGTGCTAGATTTGAGGGGGATTACCTATACCCTTAACAGGGGTAACCACTTCTTATTATTGTCCGTGCAGCTTTAACAAAGATAAGCTACACGACAACAAGGGGCTAATGTAGACACCAAATTTGTGTCTTATGACCCCCTGTGCCCTACATCTCATTTCGCAACCTAACCTCATCACCTAAACCTTACACAATTATTTATTAATTACCTTATAATTAATAAATCCACATCGCCATACCTACCACCTCATTTCGCCACCTCATCATGACCTAGTCTTAACCCTAAATTAACCTAATTAAGACCTATAACTTGGTCCACATCCACACCCATGACTAATTACTCCTCACCCGCACCTAAAACCAACCTCATAATGACTTGACCAAGCTCGCAACTAATCCCTCGGGAGAAAAGGAGGGAAAGCTGGCTATTTTACCAAAAATATCCCGCTTTGACCTGATCGATACCAGTTTCTACTCGACCGCCGTCGATTGGGTAACCGCCATTGGTTCCCTGTAAATGACCACTCCCAACCAAAAACAAAGGGTTGGATTTTGGTGGATATGAGGGAGAGATCATTGGAAGAATCTGAAATTTGCTTGGCCGAGTAGAGACAGGTGAAAGAAAGAAGAAGAGTTTAAAGAGAAGGACAACAAGCCCAAAAACTACAACTGAGTAACCAGAGCCTTGTGACACTCATCCGAGTATCAGGAGAGGAGATAGCTCATCTTGGATTGTCAGCTCATCCTACTTGAGCCCTATCTTCGTCATCACAGTCCCAGAACCTGCATTTTCCAGCAGGAACTAGTAAGTCTTATACGTTCTTTTAATAACATTTCTTGAACTTCTGAATCATAGCCATCATAAGTCTATTCCTAGATCTACTACCCATCAGCACACTACATCTAACTGTCATTCTTCCACCCTTACATTACCCCAAGAACGCCGCCCATATTCTCTGAGTCCTTCTCATCACCCCATTAGCCAACCCCATCCATTTATCAGCCTCATAAAACAACACAACCACCTTACAACCAATCTTCACCAAAATCCCCTAAAACATTTCCCCTACCAATATTGGTTACCACCAACCGGTACCGGTTAAAGTGACCGGCATCGGTCACCTTGATTCTAAACCAAGACCAACCCTTTCTCTATTGTTCTAACAAGGTAAATAAATTGTAATTGGACAATAGCTTATTTGTTAGAATTTGTGTTAATTCATATTAGCAGGGGAACTGACCACCTTTGAAAGGAAGTTTTATATTTCCTGGGCCCAAGGCAGTTCCCTCATTTATTGTCTAATTAAAATCTGGTGGTCTTGTATTCTTACTTGCAGGTAGTCCTTCCAAGACAAAAAGGAGTTCTTCGCAGTCGACCTGATCTCTTTCTCTACGGTACGCGCACACCCTCTCGACATTCAACAGGTATTCCTCCTAGCCCTAATCCTTATCTGTTTCTCAAAGGAGTGAAAGGATAGAAGCAACTCTATTCCCAAACGTTGAAACATTCCATGCGAAACAGCTTGTTATTGGTAACAATGAACATGCATGATAACATATTGAAAAGCTATCAAAAATGAGGAACCTGGTAGATTTGCGATCTTTAGGTAAGCATCCAGATCTATATGGATGAAGTGTTAGCACACCTAGGTAATCGATTGGCAATAAAATTATAAAAGGATTGGGAAGAACCTCAAAGGGATGAGTAGTAGTGTGTATAGAAGAAAATATTATTGGTGAAATGATGGCAATATTATGAGTATAAATAACTAGAGTTCTTGGAGTGGCCAAATAATATTGTGAAGTGCTTGATTGACTAATTACATATGGATCTAGACTACCACACAGAATAGGATGTGGTGGAGGAATAAGCATGATAGTAATAGGGTCTATGCGATAGAATTTGAATGGTTCAAGATCCGTAGTAATGATATGTTCATTTCCATCATGTAGAAAATTGACGCATTGGTGAACAATGGATGGAACTGCTTGTATTGCATGAATACAATGCCTTCCCAATAAAATATTGAATTGAAATGAAACATTGATAGCAAATAATTATGTAGGGATAGTCTTAAGTCAAATTTTGAGATGTAATGTGATGGTTCCTAAGCATGTGCGGGTAGTTGAATCATAACCATAAATAAGAGTATAATTCTTAGAGATTAGATTGTCCTTAATGAAAAGTTGTTTTAGAAGAGAATGAGAACATAAGTTAACTTTCAAGCCATTGTTAATGAGTACGCATTTACTATAAGTAGTGATAATAATAGTTGTGATAAGTAGAGGTGTGTATGGATTGTCAAGATTAAATGGTTATGTCTTAATTAATAAATGATATATCACATGGAAAGTTTTTTAGAGAATGGATAAGGTGTGTGAAATCCATCGAAGAGTTATCACTTTCAATGTGAATAGAATGGAAGGCAGCTTCTAGTGTATGACAAAAATTAGGTGTGTTGCATAGTAATTCATAGAGAGATATTTTGGCCGGCATATTCTTAAGTTTCTTAATGACATCATAGCCTTTATAAGTAGCAGGAAAAACAATAGAAGTGATAGATGACATAATGGAAACATGCAAAGCTATAGGAGGACAAGTGTTGTGAGTTGTTACTACATTGATAGAATGATCATCCATAAGCATAACAAAGTGAGGAGGGTGATGAGTGTGAACTTGCATGAAATCAGTAGGAGTAATAACTATGTCAAAGACCCTAGTGGGAGTGAATAATCCAACCAGTGAGAATTTTATTAATGATTCATGTTGACTAATGAAAAAAAATGATTCATATTATTGCCCTTTAAATAACAATGACATCCAGTTTAGGTGGTAGCACCATCGATGTATGAATAAAACATGATGGAAGGGACCGAAGAACAAGGTACTTTGTGAACTCTTAAAATAGTACAAATGTACATATTAAGTCTTTGGGAACTTAACTGATATAGTATCCCTAAGTGAACATTAATGCTTACTTATGAATAGTAACCTCTAACTCAATAACTTAAGAAACTAAATAAACCTAATAAATAGGAATGGTCATAAAATAATGTTTAATTTGTTAATTATGAACATAATAAGATGGTAGAGAATCTATATAACTGAACTAGGTGATGGCCAAGTCCCTAATGATAAATGTCTCATCACAAAGCTGAACATGGCATATATGTCTTTGAAAATTTGGCCAAAGTAGTCACCAAAGATCTAATATGTCAAATGCCCAATGGGATTCAATGATTGAGTTCCATGTAGACACTTAGAATGCAATATTTTACTAACCTTGATAGATGAAAGAAACTATTAATATACTTTGTATACACGCTCGTAAAGAGTAAACACACTTACAAAGAGTGTTTAAGGGGGATCAAGTAGGATATTTATACTCTCATGTAGATATGGTTTATGACAGTTATCGGATGGATTCAATTTCAGATTTATGTTGGAATTTAAATATTGGGTATTTAAATAAGTGAAGCATATATTTAAATAAATAATATATATATATCCTAGTTGAGAAGCGTAAAAAAGAGGTTGTTTCATTTTATACGTGGTCATGCAAGCCCAAAGTGCAACTGATAGTTTTTTATTATGAGATGTGTTCTAAAAAAAACTTAATGAGTATGGAAAACCATCTTGAATTTGGTCTTCCACCTTATCTTGGGAATTGATGAGTAAAATGTAGGGAATGTAAACTATAGAACACTTGAAATTTGGTCAAAATTATTCTATATTGTTTCTCCTAATTCAACCTGACACCTCCGGCTCTGTCTGTAGCATACCTTCCTCTGAAACCATCATGAACTAACCGTTATGGATAATATCATCCCAAAATAAAATATAACACATGTGCAAAGAAATCGGGGAAAGAAAACCTGTACTATTAACAAAACAATGTGCTGAAAAGAACTTGGAGGAATTGAAAATACTCTACTATTTATAAATATGAAATGAAATATCTTAATGGACATGCTTAAGATAAATCCCATTGATTTGTATTTTCAATGAATTTTCATCAAGCTTGGACAATTCAAAGGATTTATCCTCTCTTCAAGCATAGATGATGTATGACCCACTCCAAAGTGCATCAAACTTTGAATTTTTCCCTAATTTATCTCTATCTACATCCCACTTGAGGACCAAATCTCCTTCTTTGAAATTTCTTATTTTTACTCTTTTATCAAACCTTTTATTGGTATAATTTTGGTGTTCCTACATTTTGATCATGACCGGATGCCTCAATTCTTCAAGTTCAATCAATTATACCTGTAGACACCAAATTTGGGTCTTACAACACCCTGTGCCCCGCATCTCGTCTCACAACCTAACCCTACCTCACCACCTAAACATTAGACTTAATTATTTATTAATTACCTTATAATTAATAAATCCACATCTCCAACCCTGCCACCTCACCTCACCACCTCACCATGACTTAGCCCTAACCCTAAAAATAACCTAATTAAGACCTATAACTTGGTCCAGACCCACACCCATGACTCATCACCCGTCACCCGCACCAAAACAAACCTAATAACGACTTCACCAAGCCCACAACTGACCCCTCAGGAGAAAAGTAGGGAAAGTTGGCTATTTTACTAAAAATAGACAACTTTGACCTAACCAAAATCGGTCCCTACGCGACCGGTGTCAGTTAGGTAACCACCATCGGTTCCCTGTAAATGACCTCCCCCAATCAAAACAAAGGGATCCGAATTCATTGGCAAGCATCCAAAAATTCTTTTTTGCAGAGATGAGTATTGAGCCCAAGACTGTAACTGAGCAACTAGATCACTGTCACACTCATCCAAACATTGGGAAAGTTAGAGGATAGCTTCATCAGCTCACTTCTGATTGCCAGATCATCCCAACTGAGCATTTCCTTCGCCACTGCATTCCTTGGACCTACATCCGCATCAGAAACTAGTAGTCCTTCCCAAACAAAAAGGAGCTCTTCACAATCAGTCTGATCTCTCTACGGTACGTGCACACCTTCTCAACACTTAACAGGTATTCCTCCTAGCCCTAACCATTATTTGTTTCTCAAGAGAATGAAAAGATAGAAATAACTCTATTCTGGAACAAAAATTTTGTGTGAAACATTTTGGCACGCCCAGTGGGACCCTTCTTGGGTTTCTTTCTTTCTTGCTTGTTTTCATATAGGGAGCACACTTGCTGTTTCTTTCTTCTAAATATTCACAAAATATTGTGTCATTTTGGTAAAAGAACTTGTATTACTTTCACATCTTTGCATTAGTGAAAGTCATGTTCTTAACCTCTTCTCTTTCTTTTCTTCATCGAATATCATTTTCGATTTGGGTTTAAAACACGTGCATCACATTCTTGCTTGTTGTCCTTAATTCTAGTGAACGTAGATTAAGTAATAGGTCCTACACATGGGGGTGATATCCATGGTATTGACGAGAAATTAATCTTACTCTCACTACACAACACATACCAAATCACATCATAAGCTACACAACATCTCAAACATCCCCCCCTTCCAGCGGTATTCCTCCGCCCGATTGAGGTAGCCTTACAAGCCAAAATAAACTTGACATCTCCCTTAGGTATTTTGTTTAGGATTGACATCATCTTGTGTCTAAGGCATAAGCCCAAAGTGATTAAAACTAATCCTAGGGTTAGTCTCTTGATTTTCTTGTGCATCTTGCTTGTTTTTTGTTTTTCTTTCATTTCTGTTTCTCTGTTATACCCTGTCTCAGTGATCACTTCAGACAGTTTGGTGGGTATACTAAGCCTTGTTGTCCCCAAACCAGTAGCCTCTTACATTCTCTCTTTACCTTTATAGTGACCAACACCGGTCCTCTTCTACCGACATTGGTTACACTGACCGAAGCCGGCTACCGTCTGACCGACATTGGTTACCAGACCGATATCGGTTACTGTGTTTCACAGTTCCTGACAAACCAACAACCTACCAATTCCAACATTTTGTTGTTGTTTCTATTCCTGATTGATTAATTTCCTACTGTATCCTCTTGTCCATGGTTGTTATCACCTGGAAACAAGCTGTAGCCATGGTTTCACATGCTTGTTCCGTGTCTTTTCCTGAGTCACCCCCTTCGCATCCTATGGGGAATCCAATGGACACCAGTGTTTTTCCCAAGATCCCTATAGGAGATCTGAACTTTACCAAATTTTTGGATGCTAATCCTAGGACCGTACAGTATTATTTGTCTCATACCCCTGACCGTACACCCAACGGTCAGCTCCTCTCTGGTAAGCCTATTAGTATAGCCACTCACTTAGCCCCTTCCCCACCTAATAACTCTGCCTCACCATTTTCATCCTTAGCCCCGTCTCCCAGCTCAGTGTCTTCGGTGGTTCATACTGCACCAATTGGCCTTCCTTTGGTTAATCTGGGGCCCCACATATCACTACCATCCACTGCCCCTACCTCATCCCTCCCACAGATTACCTCTTTCATAACTCACTCTCTACCATCTATCCACACGAGCTTTCCCTCTCAAGCTCCGCCCACCTTTTCATTTCCGCAGACTCATCCGGTGGCCTCAACATCTTATATATGACACCCTTATTTGGCTGCCCCAACACATTCCTCATCATTACCTTATCAACATTAAACCCCACCATTGTCTAGTAGAAGCTCTTGGCCCAATCCTCCTCCATTTATGATGACAACACCATCATATGACCCAACCAATGATTTAATCAAACAGATGATGGACAAGATGAAAAATCTTAAGGATTTTGTTTTAAGAAGCCGTAACACCCTGACATACGAGAATTTTTTTTGGGAGCCTATTCATCCTTCTGTACCCCTTCATACATATCCTCCTCAATGGGAATTACCAAAATTTACTCGCTTTAGTAGTAAGGAGGACCCTCAACAACACTTGCGATCATTTAGACATGCCTGCTATCTGATTGCTCATGACGATGCCTTACTACTCAATACCTTCCCCATGTCCTTATCAGGACCTACCTTGGAGTGGTACAGTGCTTTAGCCCAGCATTCAATCTTCTCCTTTAACCAGTTAGCCCAATTTTTCTTGGATCACTTCTCCATCAATATTGCTAAGAAATTATCCATTACCGATATCTATGCCATCCGACAATTTGAAGACGAGTCTATCGTAGATTTCGTTGGACGATGGCGGGGCCTCATCAACCAAATTACTTATGCCTTACCTTAGGCTGAGCTCATTGAAATATTTATGCAGGCCTGCGCTAAACAAATTTCTCCCACCCTCCAAATTCAAACTTTCCGCACCTTTGATGAGGCATTTACTATGGCTCGGAAACTAGAGATTCGAGCCTTAGAGGAGGAGAAATTGAAGTTATGCAACAAAAACTCAAATTTCCAAACCCAAGACTCCACCAACAAACCCAACACCACCAACTCTCATGCATCGGCTACTTCAAAATCAAAAGGAGCCGTACACGTGGTGATGGTCAAATATCAAGCACCGTCTAATACCCAGCCGAAACCCACCTATAGGTATAAATCCGAGCCCATCAAGTACACCCCCTTAGGAGAAACTTATGATGTGATCTTAGACAAATTGATTAAAGCAGGAGCTCTCACCTTGCCTCCTATTAAACCTCACTCTGGGTTTGATTCCGCCCATGCTATACCTTCTTGGTATAAAGAAAATGACTTTTGTAACTTCCATCACGTGAGGGGACACAGCCACGAAAACTGCAAGATGTTGAAAAATATAGTGCAGGAAATGGTTGATGCATGGGATATAACCCTTGATAATCCTAATGCCCCTACTAATCGAAATTTAAAAATATTCAACAAACCATTTCCAAACCATTCATCTAACAATAACATAAACTAAGAAACCTCAGCCGAGGAGAAGAGTGTGCATGAGATCCATGCGGTTTTCAACTCCCAACCAAGGGCTTCCATCGAGGAAATTATGAATCAAGCCTCTTCACAAACACAGGGGTCCTCGCCCTCTTCTCCTTCCTCAGGACAAGAGGATAGCCCCGCTATTCCTTTACCCATAAAGGAATCAACCACCCAGAGTTCTCTTCTTACAGAAGAGCCTTCTTACACCACATCCCTGTAAGACTGTGAGTGGATGTTATCCAACCTATCTATTTCCCAAACATCTCCTTCCACCACTCTTGCTGCAAAAGAAGAAGGATCACCACTTTTCCTGTCATCCTTAGAGGAGAAACCCCTCGAGCCTACATCACCAAACTCCTTAACCATGACGGATCCTCTAGAACATGCCCTCCTCCCTATCAGTTCTTCATCACCTAAATCTTTCCAGCAATCGGTTGACCTCTTAACACCCATTGATACAGTGCCTCATTCGCCCCCTGTATCACACCCACAGTGGATCGGAATCACAACCCACTTCTCTTCCATACCAAAATTCCCATCCACATGTGACGATTGTCATCCCCTAGAAGATAGATGAGTCTTATGGGAATGTTTGAGTACACCATGCTCTACTCAAATGTAGATGACTAATCCAGACACCTCTACCATATGCCTGAAGTTTTTACAAAAGCTAAAAATTCCTATGTCCTCACCTTCAACCCCCTCATCTCTACCGAATACCTCATCCACCTCTATCAACCTAACCAAACCTTCCCCTAAGCTTGGGACTTCACCAATACCTAGCTTAACGCACCCACCTAAATGGTTAGATTTATCCAAAAATAAAGCCATCCATCCACCTAGGAGACAGACCCAATCTCCTCGAGTCCAATCTGTGCCTCCGCCATAACTAAAACCCTCACCCCTGATCACACCAGTACAGCAGGCATGGTTTCAACCCTCACCGTCACACCTACCTTCTATATTGGGGCCTCACCCCTCCACCTTACCTCAATACACCATGCCTCCTACGTCTTCTTTAACACGACCTGCACCTTCTGCACCCATACAAAAATTCACGGGCGTCTCAACACCATCCCCCCAAGTATCGTACCTACCTACCAAACCTAAGCAAACTTGATCATCGAAGGACTTGTTTGTTGTCACTCCTCTTTCCCCATGGTTGTTTCCTGCCACCACGTCATCTGTGGCCTCATCATCTAACCAACTAAACATGGCTTCTACGCAGAAGAAGCCATGCCTAGTTAAACCTAATCATAAAAATCCCTTACCTAAACCACCACCCATACGAACCACTCGTACCCAACCATTACCAAAACAATCAATAATCTCACTCACTCAATCAATAGCCTCATCTTCATCTAAATTTGACCCGCTCAAAGGATCTTACGCCAAGATCCTTGATATGTTGGTAGGGGATGCGACCATTTCCCTACCCCCACTCAGACCCTATGATCCATCTAAACCTCTACCTATAGGTTATGATGAATCTCAAATCTGTGCCTACCACCGCACACCAGGACACAATGTAGAAGGATGCAAAGCTTTGAAAGCCATCTTTCGCCAGTTTCCTATCTCGGATAAAAAATCTAAGAAAGACAACTTACGGAGGGAAAATCCCTTAGCTTTGATCCCTTCTCCTATACCACCTGTCCCCGCCTTGCCAAAATCTATCATCATTGCAACCCCACCTCTCGAAAACAATGACTTATCCCTGCCATCTTCCTATCTCGTATTCATGAGATCAACATGATTAGCATTGCTACTCGAGGTCAGAAAAAAATAGAAAATATAAAGAGAGCACACCTGCAGCCTCTCTTTCTCCTTCCGCCATCCTGATCGCACCACCACCTAAAGTGATTATTCATGGACCTGCCTATTCCATCTCTGATGGAGTTTCCCATCACACTATGATCAAACAAATTCACCAATCTCTTGTAAAAATGACACTCTATGATCTCATTCAAACATCTAAATCTCATCGACAAGCTCTAATTGAGATCCTCCAAGAGATAGAGGTCCTACCTAAC
Organism: Taxus chinensis; assembly: GCA_019776745.2. NCBI lineage: Eukaryota > Viridiplantae > Streptophyta > Pinopsida > Cupressales > Taxaceae > Taxus > Taxus chinensis. The sequence goes on along the minus strand of CM034154.1, from coordinate 53,128,205 downwards.
GAAACCCTACCCATCACCTCAATCTTAACACCCAACCATGTCGCTTCTCTCACCAAACAACCGACCTCCCAAACCACCTCTGTCCCTGTACAGCAAGTTGTTGCTGTCAATTTTTTCAAAGAAGAAATTGTCATCTTTGGTGTAGAAGATCCTGACCCCACTCTTTTCATTTCAGCTTACGTCCAGGACATCCGGGTACATCATGTTATGATCAACGGGGGTGCTAGCCTAAACATCATCTCTTCCAAATCCTTCCAATAGATGAATATCCCTCCTAGTTACATGTGTGCCAACCCCACCATGTTGCGTTCATTCAATGATGTTATTACTTCTACCCTAGGCACCATGATCCTTAACATTCATGTAGGGCCATGTACCTTGCGTGAACTCTTCTATGTCCTTGAGGGAGAGTTCTAATATAACATGTTGGTAGGCCACCCTTGGATCCAGGATATGGGATGTGTTCCCTCCACCTTACATAGATGCATAAAATTCGAGTATGAGGGGAAGTCATACACCATCATAGCTGACGCTCCCCCCTTCAAAAACTATAATATGTTATACCGCCCTAATGATGTGCTTGTACCAGTCAAGGCACCCATTGATCCGACTTAACCATATATTTCAACCATGCCTCAACCATCCAACTTAGCCACACCCACACCTTCGACCAATGAAATCGCCAACGTGAATATCTCTTCCTTCGCCGCAGACAACATCCCAACCTCAGATCCCTTGGTAGGTGTTTTTCAGCACCTTACGCTAGGGGAGTACTTCCTATACAACATTAGCACCTTCTATACCCCACAAGATTATGGATAGTTACATGTGCATCCTACCTACGACCGTCATGTGGGGGAGGTGATATCCTATGGACCACCTAACTGCCGCACCAACCTAACATATGAGAGTGTCAACGCATCCTCTGTCACCCCTGAACCTTCCCTTGGTGTGGTTCCCTTCCAATCTTATTTCCAATATCTAACCAACCGTTGTTGTTCTCTCACCTTCCTGACTCGTTGTGCTTGGAAAGGTTTTGGTTTCGGTCTTTATGAACAGGTATGACATACGATCATTCCCATGACTACATGCAAACATAAAGATCGTAGTGGTCTTGGATTTTCTGAACCACCTACACTAAAGAAACCTCGTGTCAATTGTATCTAGGAAGACGACGAAGTCACCCCTTTCAAACCATCATCGCCTATTTTTCCATCTTCACCCACGGAGTCGATAGACCCAGAATCTATCCCTCTTAACTTTTTTTTCGTGAATGCTATCTTCCTAGGTCCTCTCACTTATCAACGCAATGATGAAGACCCATCTTCTCTCCCCCTTTTTGTATCTAGACATGATTGAAGAAGACTCACCTTCGATTAATTTTGTGGAGTGCCAAGATGACGAATCCATCCTCACCTACCTTGGTGTGGATGACTCTTATATTCAACGTGCCTTACCATCTGAAACCCAAACCATGTTGAATGAGTCGACTATAGAAATCAACATCCACATAGAGGATGATCCTCACATTGTAAAGATCAGACAATCTCTCGACACATCAAAACAAGCCACCTTCACTACCTTCCTCTATGCCCACAATCAAACTTTCACTTGGTCCTATGCTGACATGCCAGGAATCGATCCTGACATTGTTGTCCATAACATCACTCTGAAATCAGACTCGAAACTAGTTAAACAGAAACTGAGAAAAATGCATCCACGTATTGCCCTCTTGGTTAAAGAAGAGCTTCAACGACTCCTTTCTATTTCTTTCATCTTACCTATTGACTATCCTCAATGGATTTCTAATGTCGTACCTGTCACAAAAGTGATAGGGGGACTTCACATATGTATAAATTTCCAGGACCTTAACCTTGCTTGCCCAAATGATGAATTCCCCCTACCTAGCATTGATCAACTTATTGATCTCACTGCGGGCCATGAGATGCTTTCTCTCATGGATGGTTTCTTGGGATACAGTCAAATTTTAGTAGCCCCAGCTGATCAACATAAAACTACCTTCATTACCCCCTAGGGGACCTTTTGCTATCGTGTCATGCCATTTGGCCTTAAGAATGCTGGTGCAACCTATCAGCAGGCTATGAATTACATTTTTCATGACATTATGCACACTATCCTCGAGGATTATGTCAATGATCTTCTTGGAAAATCCAAACATCGCAGTGAACATCTTGATGTTTTAACCATTATTTTCGATCACCTGTTACAATACTGTGTTCATCTTCAACCAAAGAAATGTGTCTTTGGCATCCTTTTGGGAAAAATCCTTGGCTTAATCATATTTTTGCGTGGCATTGAGGTCAACCTAGCTAAATTCAAAGATATCTTAGAAATGCCCCCACCCACTAACCTAAAACAATTGCGTAGTTTGCAGGGAAAACTCCAATCTATCTGTCATTTCATCTCATAACTCTCGGATCGATGTCAACCTTTCCATCATCTCCTTAAAAAGGAAATTGCCTTTCAATGGAGTGAGGAGTTCCACCAAGCCTTTGCGGCTCTTAAAGCTTATCTCTTGTAGCCACCCATGCTTATCCCACCTAAGGATGATCGCCCTTTCTACCTTTACCTTTCTGCCACCAACCATGCTGTAGGAGCCATGCTCACACATCGTGACTCCAAGAATCAAGAGCAAGTATTTTATTACATAAGTCGTACTCTTTTGGATTACGAGACTAGGTATACACACGTAGAAAATTTGTGCCTAGCCCTATCATTTGTGGCCACCAAACTCCAAAATTACCTCCTGAATCACAAAATTTTTTTCATCACCAACGTTGACCCCATACATTATATGTACGCCAAACCTCATCTAAACCAACGCATCTCCCCATGGCTTATGCTCCTCACTGACCTCGACCTTAAGTTTGTACACCAGAAATCAATCAAAGGACAAACTATCACAGATCAACTCGCGGAAGCCCCTTTACCTGGAGAATAATTTACCAATTTTACTTTCCCTGATGAACTCATCGCAACCCTTTCACTCAGTGATGTGTCTTATCCAATGACCCTCTTCTTTGATGGATATAAATGTCAGCGTGGTAGAGTGGCGGGCATTGTTCTCATTCCTCTTGATGGTGAACCTATGCCTCTTTTATTCAGGATTGATTTCCCCTGTACTAACAATACAGCGGAATATGAGGCCCTTGTTTTGGGTCTCCACGTTGCGTTAAACTTAGGTGTGAAGTCTATTAACATTTTTGGTGACTCTCAATTGGTATTAAATCAAGTTACTGGCATCTACCAATGTAAAAATGAGGAACTTCAAAAGTACAGATGTTATGTGGATTCACTTTTGACCTTATTTACTCATTATTCTATCCAAACCGTTCCACACTCAACTAATAAATTTGCGGATATTATGGCTTTCTTGCCTCACAAATTCCTGCCTCACCAACTGACTATGACATATTTGTCTTGGTCTAACAACTCTTTTCCCCATCTTACTTAGTCCCGGATGTTTGTACGATAAATAATGTATCTGCTGATTCGCAGGATACCTGGTATCACCAATTTCATGACTACCTTACAACCTCTGTTCTCCCACCTGACCTTACTAGTAATGGCAAACGATCTTTTCTTAAAAGTGTTTCTCATTATGTCATCATGGGGGGACTACTCTATAAAAATGGCTTCTATGGTATGCTCCTTCGATGTCTAACCGGTGTTGAAGTCACCCATACCATCCAACAAGTCCATAATAGAATTTGTGGTGGGCACTTTAGTGGCCTTACCGTGGCCAAGCGGATCCTTTTCCTAGGATATTATTGGCCTACTCTTAATAAAGACTACTGCGAATACGTTAAGCATTGTGTTATGTGTCAACATCATTCCAACCTTCAACATACTCCCAGCCACCCGCTACAGGTCACACGAGATCTTTGGCCTTTCTCACAATGGGGTTTAGACCTTATTGGTGAGATTCACCCACCTTCTTTGCAGCGTCACCGTTGGATCATCACGACAACCGAATATTACACTAAATGGGTGGAGGCCATTCCACTCATTTCAACCAAAAAAAAGAAAATTGTTGAGTTCATCAATCATCACATTATCTATCGTTTTGGTGTTCCTCATTGCCTGATAATAGATAATGGAAAATCTTTCAAAAATAAGCTATTACAAGCCCTTTGTGACAACTTTGGTATCAAACTTAGCTTCTCATCACCCTACTATCCACAAGCAAATGGTCAAGATGAATCTTCTAACAAAACCTTAACCAAAATTCTCATGAAAGTCATTAACGATTCTAGGAAAAACTGGCATGATAACATCCCCTTTGCCCTTTGGGCTTATCGTACCAACATTCGTACTTCCACTAATGCCACACAATTTTCTTTGGTGTATGGTACCAAGGCTATCTTGCCTCTCGAAATACAAATCCCTTCCCTTAGAATATCTCTCCAGGATATTATCACCAATGATGACTTCTGCCAAGTGCGGTTAGCCCAATTGGAGCTTCTTGACGAGCGTCATCTTACAGCTCTTGACCACCTTCAACTTTATCAAAAGCGCATCAAGCGTGCTTATGATAAGCGAATTCATGAGCATACCTTTAAGATTGGTGATCTTGTCCTCAAAGATAATCAACACATAACCAAACTAGAAAAGAGTAAACGTGGAAAATTTGCTCCTAATTAGATTGGGCCTTACATTATCACTCACACTTACAGATCAGGTACTTATTGTTTAGCTTTTCTTAATGGTAAACCTGAGCTTGAACCCCTTAATTATTTGCATCTCTGACCATTCTACTATTTAATTTAGTGTTACATCACTTCTTATCTACCTTGTGCTTGTCCCTTGAGCTCATTTACCACCTCATACACCTTGTTTCGTGCATCTCAAAGTAGAATCAAAATCACGTGGTTTGATGATCGCCTCCTCTTAAAGATGCCTTCCCCTTTTTAGTCTGGTCCATGACTTAAAAGTATCAAAATAACAAGTTCTCAATTATACAATTCTAGCATATTTTTGAGTCAAACTTCCTGTAAAACTAGATGCTTCATGTCAAACAAACATCCAGACCTCTAAGCTATAAAATAGATTGCTCCCTGGAAGGACAGCTATGTGCAAAGCCACATCTGATACTATAAGTAGACTACTCCCTCGAAGGATAGATATGTGCAAAAGCCGCATCTATTACTATAAGTAGACTTCTCCCTTGAAGGATAGCTATACAAAGTTAGCCTCTATCAGAAGCTTCTCACATTGATCAGCTTCGTGAAGACCTCAAGAACAAAAAAATGCATATCCCATATAGATTTCCCGCATCGATTAGTCTATATCCAAAAAAATAAAAGCAGTATTCAAAATCACTTTTGAGTCATGGACTTGTCTATTTAGGTTTGGTTCTCTTTCGTTAGAATAATCACCTTATAATAAGTTCTATGTGCCCCAGCTATACCATCCACCTCACCTCACCATTCTTCAAAAATAACAAAACTCAAGGGACATGATGTATATCCAATATATTTTGATTATACAACTCTTTTCACCTATCGAATTTTTGCCTATGCAAGGTACCTAGGGATTCAAGATCATCCTACGATAATATGTGGTTTGTTTAGCTCTTTCCAACTATGGGACACTTTTGCCTCTTTTACCTGAATCTAGGATTATGTGTTGACCTTAATCAAGACACAGTTTCCTATGCTTAGGTAAGCTAACCCTCGCTTCCCCTATACCAACACCAACACCAACAACATTACCCTACTAACATCAAACTTTTACCAACCAACAAATTGCCTAACCACAACCAAATTTCCTGAATTCGCCTCTCCTTGGTCCTAAGGGAGAACTACATCAGTTTGAGACCCCTCGTTTCTTTGTGCAATGGGCTATGTAGGTAGCACTTAGGATACATGGGGTCTCCCAAGGTTAGCTCGACCATCCCCTACCATAACCTATCATGTGTTGTGTTTTCCTTAAAAATATAAATATTTTCACGTATTTATATTGATAACACTCACCTTTGTCCTTTATCAATCAAAACATTCAAAACAAAAACATTATTATTATTATCATAACTCAAATCAATATACATATTCAGTTTTATTTAGATGTTAAACAAATACATCTTCTCTATTATCGATGCGCAGGTCGGATTCCTTATTTATTCTTCTACCCCTATATATGAAACTCACTTAGGCCCCCGTGCCTCATCCCAAACTAGGTAGCGATGGTGATCGTTGATGATGCTCACCTAGCCTCTCCATCCTCAAAGGTACCACTGCTATTGGTTCCTCCCACTGATCCACCAATCTCTCCTGTAACATACGAATATACCCTCTCGCGTGGAGGAATCTTACCTCTAGTCTCTCCACTCATGACTGCGAAGCCTCTAACAATCCCGTGGTTTCATTCACTTGTGTTTGTAGCTGGTGAACTAAACCCTGCAAGCGGTCTCTCTCCGATGTAATCACAGCTATGTCAGGATGATCGGCCCTCTTGTGTGTACCTCGCAGCTCTACTACCCACCATAATCTATAAGACTCTGTCACTCCTGCATTCATTACCCTACGATCGACTGCTATCTCTTCTGGTCCTTCTGGAAGTGTCAACTGTGGAGGTGAGAATGGTGCCTCGATGTCGATCCTCCTGTATGGTCTATGATCCATGGGTATATCCTGAAAAAATCCAAATTGTCACCGCACGTGATCTAGAGGAATCCTCTTGTACTCACCTGGCCTGTGTCCTAGGATCCACCTCAATCGCTCTATACCCCTCACATCCTCGGCTATGTTCGCCATCACCATGTAGTTCCCGTAAGGCCTTCAATGGATATCTACAATCGTCATCATCTCCAATATCTACCTATAATACTCATCATCATCTGTCATGGTCTCGGCTCTTTCCTCTTGCTCTGTCTGGACCCATTGCCTAAATCCCAACCTTAGCAATCTTGTCTCTCCTGCCTAGATTGGTCGGCCTATTGGTCGCACACACAAAATGTGCTCATAGGCCCAACAATGTAATAAGTATGCAAAATCTAGTGTAGTCCTGTGATTTCTCCTGCATGCCCATAAACCCCTGTATAGCTCTGCCAGATATGCAGGTGCCCATGCGAAAGTAGTGCTACCTTCTATCATCTCACGAATAATACACATCAATAATTTTAGAAATCTTCCCCTGTCCACTCAAGGCAATGCATAATACCCCCACCGCTATCATGAATACCATGGGCAGCCTTGTTGCCTCAGGGTGTGCCGCAAACATTATACCATAAGTAAATGTCAAGCCTTGTTGTGTCAGATCTCGTGTGGATGGACTAAATACTACCGTTATCGCTGCCCACGCCACATTGGGCCCTACCTGATACACTGGTCTTCCTGTAATTGGAAGTCTCAAAATTCAAAACACATCTTCTAATGTCACTGCCATCTCCCATGTTGGCAGATGGAAGGTATTCTTTTCTGGATTCCATCTCTCAGTCATCACCTGCAACATAGCATGATTACGTGCGATTCATGAATAATAGTGGATTCCACTTAACCCCACATAGTTTATTAATGCCCACTCAGCTGGCGTTACATCCACTCAGACCCGTGACAACAAAGTTGGCACCCTATCATTCATCCTCAACCCTACCTCTACCTGCACACATCAAACCAATGAACAACAAATAAATCCCCAAGTGTTTTTTATCAAAATCTGTAACTTTACACAGTGACCAATATTGGTTATCTAACCGATACCGGTTAGGCCTAAACCGATATCAGTCACTGACAATTCTATCCACCCTACTCAAAAACACCACCTATGATAACTTATTCACTTGTTTGCCTCTCTCTATACCTAAAAACATATCTGAAACACCTGATTACCTACCCCATAACACTCACCCCATCCCAAACCCTTTCCTATCACCTTTCTTTTCATCTCTACCCACTTACCTTACCACATCCTATTCATAACAATGCAAAATCTCATTCCAACCAAAACTTATACCTCTTGGGATGCAGCAGCTTAAGGTGGAACCTGTCTTCCCTCTCCTCTCTGCTTGCTAGATGATTCTCCTTGTTCAGCCATGTTCACCACCCTCTTTACTATAACTTGCCTTTACGCCTTCTTAATCCAAGCCCACGATCAATTTACCTGTCTCTTTCCTCATCACTCAATTCTCCCATGTAACTAGCATGTATGGACGTCAACAGCCTCGCATCCTCATATTTAACATGTTGCATGACTCTAAAAATAAGAATTTAAGTTGCCTCCTAAGCTTTTCTATTTTTAGAAAAGCTCATTTTTAGCATAACTGATATCAGTTACCTAACCGGTATTGGTCACATAGTGACCCACATCGATTAGATAACTGATATCGGTCACCTATCTCCTTTTGCTTATACCTAGGCCTTTTCTTTGTTTTTTGCAATTTTTTGGTGGAGCCCAACTCTTTTCCCTGCATAACAACATCACTATCAACATCCATCATCATAATAAACATCAATATTTCAAAACATATGCATATCATCAAAACATCATCAACATCATCTATATACATCAAATTCCAATACCATTGACAAAACACATGAAACATTATAATATATGCATCAAATCAAAAATTATACACACCATGTGGATCAAACTCATCATCTATATATCGTCAAATCAATGTCAAAATATAAAAATTGCCCTGCATGGGGCCTCTATAATCCAAATACAAAGTTGGCATGTAGGCCGCTATCTCTATCAAACTCACGACTCGGCTCACAGGCCGGTCTCTCATGTCAAAAATATACTCGGCTCGCAGGCTGGTATCAACTATACAAAATGTACTCGGCTCGCAGGCCGGTATATACAACAAAAATGAATACATAAATCCTATATGGGCACGTAGGCCCCTATATGCACACTCGGTTTGCAGACCGGTGTCTCTATCAAAATCCATCTATCCAACTTGACCAAAAATGTCTCTGCTCCTGGGGTGACTCAGCTCTCTCCCCCTCCCTCGGCCCGTCCCTCAGCTGGCCCCTGTGCCGAGTCTCGCCTCCTACTTGTAACTGACCCATTGGCTGTGGCTGCCACCACCTATGACCTATGACTGCAGGAAGTCTCAGCTCTATGAGCCGCATATGGCTGATAATCTACACAGGTACCATCTAGTAGGTCCTGATAGTAACGAGCCTCCACTCTAGCCTCCATGTAATGGGCCTGTGCAACCATGGCTAGTGGGGCTGGTCCTTCAGCTCCTAATAGAAGTGGGCCTTGCCCTGCCTATATGCCCTAAACTTGAGCTGGTACCTGTGGTGGTGGTGGAGCTGCCATTGGATCCTGAATAGGGACCTGAGGTTGCACTTGCGCCTGTGCCTGTGCCTGGGCTAACTGCCCCTGTAACACCCCAATTTGTGCCTGTGCGGTAGCAAGCTGCCCCTGTAGTAAGTGCACCTAACCCAGGAGATGGTCCCTCTCCGCTGTAATAGCTACTAAATCTGGTTGTGTTAGCCATGCTCTCACAACTGCCCTCTACCCTGCCCACCAAACCAAAAATGGGCCTGTAACCCCGACATCGTCCACTATGTCATCTGTTAGTCTCTTTGCTACCTAGACTAGGTCAAATGGATGTGGTAGAGGTAGTGATGCCTCTACATCCTCCCTCTAATACTGTAGGAGGGGAGGTGGCACATCCTACCGTAGTCCTAGCTATCATTGTACCCTCTTTAGGGGAATCCACTCATACTCCCTGAGTCTCCGTTCAACTATCCAGAAGATGTACTAGATCCATCGTAGCTGGCTCAGGCTCCTCCATAGGGCTAATGGCCTCTGTATGGCCTCCATATAATATCTAATGTAGTCAGGCCCTCTAACATATTCCTATAAAAGGCAACATCCTACCCTACGACCACTGCTTGTGGCTAACCCATGACCCCCAACCACCTCTGAAACCCATATCTATAGACTACCTGTGGCCCTGGCTGCTGGGGCAACCCTACTGGTCATATACACATGATGTTCTCGTGTGCCCAGCAGTGTAACAAGAATGTCGAACATATACTGAATCACCTCATATGACGATAGCCCCAGAGCTCTATGTATAGCTACACCAGATACACTGGTGCCCATGCGTAGCAGGTGTGCTCCTCCACCATCTCCTGTAAAACTTCCATCAGAGCCAGTGGGAGTTGGCCTCCCTTTGAGTCAGGGAGGACAAAGCAGGTGATACCGACCATCATCAGCATGAAAATCTGTGTCTCCCGTCGATGAGCATGATACATCTCATCGTAGCTGATGCTTGCATTATGATACGTAACCAATGGGGTTGCATCCCCAAATACCTATAGGATGTTGTCCATCACTGTCTCAGCATCCACCTAGAACACCTCCTCACCTATGATCGGTAGTCTCAAGATGTGATACACATCCTCTAGGGTGACTATCATCTCTCAAGTAGGGAGATGGAAGGCATTGGTTTCTGGATCCCATCTCTCAATGAGGGAAACCATCAGGATGTGGTCCCTATCCATAGCCCTATACCTCTGGACTCTTCTGAGTCCAACCTCCCGCATAACTGCCCACTACTCTGCGGTCACATGTGGCCACATCCACTCCAATAGGGGCGGCATCTGATCTCGCATGGTCAACTGCTAGCGTGCCTGCAAAAATAACCCACTCCATTAGGCCTACCCTTGACAACACAACCAACCTAACCCTCTATACTTACTCACCCACCCATACATAACCCAACTCATCCCAATCCATACACAACCCATAACCTATCCTACCCGAACTAACCCCAACCACCCAATTACCCCCCACCCCAATAACCTATCCTACCCTAATCAACTTATCCCACCTAATCCCCACTAGCAATTCACCCACCTCACCCCGCAAATCTACCTTCTCCCCCCTTAACCCTATAATCTATCCTACCCGCCTAAAACAACACCAAACAAAGCAATTTTACAACCATACCTCCTACCCACGGTGACCGCTATCAGTCACACTTGATCGCCATTGGTCCCCCACTCGCACCTTATGTCTAAAATTTTATGAACCGACGTCAGTCGACACATGACCGACGTCGGTCTCTGCACCTGCTAATCTACACCTGAAAACTGTGATCGATGTCAATCAACTAGTGACCGACATTGGTCACTGTGGGGTATAGGGGGCCGAACCGAAAATGGCACCCAAACCCCCTTTTTCCCCTCTTTCTCCCAATTTACCCAGTACAATTGCCTAAACCCTTACCCACCCTGACATTTTTGCCTAACTAACATATCTACCCAATCCATTTTAATGTTTACCTTCATTTATTCATTTTATCAAATTTTGGATTCCTACCCCAATACCTATATCCTAGCTAAATTCATACAATTAATGGAAATAGGGGTTCCGAGCCTACCAGTATGACTACACGTCGTCGTGGTGGGATAGGTGGTGGTGGTCTAGCTCCTCCAGCACCTCTAGCACCTCTAACTCCTCCAACCTATGCCATAACTCCAAATCTCGTCAACAAGGTCCTCAACCAGTCAAGCTCTGCCTCCTGATCTCTGGGGCCTACCAATAATTCACTCACCCACTCAACTAGTGCCAACTCAGCCCAAACACTTGACACAATCAATTCAAAACTCAACAAGAGATGTTTTGGCACTCAAATTCACAATGTGAAAATGACATGCCGCTTTTTTATTTTTATAGGTTTTACCCTCTAACCGATATCAGTTAGGTCATGCCCTAGAAGACTGATATCGATCTTCTAACCGATATTGGTCACCCCTAACCGATATCGGTTACCTTCTTATTTTAACCTAACTCCTACCCTTATCCACCAATCTCCATTTTTCACCACATCGCCTACCTGTGGCTTTGCTAAATAGCCTTATTTTGAATTCAATCGGCTTGACCTAAGGCCACAACTCAAAGTTGGCTATTTTACTAAAAATACCAATCGGCCTGACCCTAAGGCCACAACCAACCAATTAGCCTGATCCAAAGCCGTAACCAATCAATCGGCCTGACCCGAGGCCACAACCAACCAATCGGCCTGACCCGAGGCCATAACCAACCAATCGGCCTGACCCAAGGCCACAACCCACCAATCAGCCTGACCCAAGGCCACAACCAACCAATCGGCCTAACTAAAGGCCGCAACCAACCAATCGGCCCAACCCAAGGCCACAATTGCTAACAAGGTAACCAATCGGCCCAACCCAAAGCCGCAACCAATCAATCAGCCTGACCCAAGGCCACAACCAATCAATCAGCCTGACCTAAGGCCCCAACCAACCAATTGGCCCGACCTAAGGCCGCAACCAACCAATCGGCCTGACCCAAGACTGCAACCAACCAATCAGCCCGACTTGAGGCCACAACCAATCAATTGGCCCGACCCAAGGCTGCACCCAACAACCAACCAATTGGCCTGAACCAAGGCCGCAACCAACCAATCAGCCCAACCCAATACCGCACCAATTAAGTACCTCGATCAAGGCCCGCAAATTACGATTCTATCCACCCATCATGTAGCTATTTGTTCAATCAAGCTCACCTGTTCATGTTTTAGCATGACTAAGATACTTGAATTGATCAGCCGACTAGCTTTGCCTAGACCAAGAACGTGACGTTTATCTCAACCAAACCAACCATTTGGTATTGCTGAACATGCGTAAATGTTCCGATACCTTACCCATTATATCCCCTGGAGCTACTTCCTATTCCTTGGATACCATGATTATATCAACCTTGTTTGGCTAAACTATCGACCTTTTCCTATGACTTTCTTGTTTGCTCTTCAAATCGTGTACCTTGGTCTCACTACTACATTTCAATGTGCGTCTACTTCCTTGAACTTACCCAATCATCTTACCATCATCTCATCATCATTCACCCTTTATCAACCCTATCCCTGATTTCACGTCACCTCAATCTTTGATAGATTTGAGGGGGATTACCTATACCCTTAACTGGGGCAACCACTTCTTATTATTGTCAGTGTAGCTTTACAAGACAAGCTGCATGACAACAAGCGGAAAATGTAGACACCAAATTTGGGTCTTATGACGCCCTGTGCCCCACATCTCTTCTCGCAACCTAACCCTACCTCACCACCTAAACCTTACACACTTAATTATTTATTAATTACCTTATAATTAATAAATCCACATCTCCAACCCTACCACCTCACCTCGCCACCTCACCATGACTTAGCTCTAACCCTAAAACTAACCTAATTAAGACCTATAACTTGGTCCAAATGCACACCTATGACTCATCACCCCTCACTTGCACCAAAATGAACCTAATAATGACTTGACCAAGCCCACAATTGACCCCTCGGGAGAAAAGGAGGGAAAGTTGGCTATTTTACTAAAAATAGCCAACTTTGACCTAACTGACATCGGTCCCTACGCGACAGGAGTTGGTTAGGTAACCACCATTGATTCCCTATAAATGACCTCCCCCCAACCAAAACAAAGGGATCCAAATTCATTGGCAAGTATCCAAAACAAATTCATTTTACAGAGAGGAGTATTGAGCCCAAGACTATAATTGAGCAACTAGATTACTGTCACACTCATCCAAACATTGGGAAACTCAAAGGATAGCTTCATCAGCTCACTTCTGATTGCCAGATCATCCCAAATGAGCCTTTCCTTCACCACTGCATTCCTTGGACCTGCATCTGCATCAGAAACTAGTAGTCCTTCCCAGACAAAAAGGATCTCTTCACAATCGGTCTGATCTCTCTACGGTATGCGCACACCTTCCCAAAACTCAACAGGTATTCCTCCTAGCCCTAACCCTTATCTGTTTCTCAAGAGAATGAAAATATAAAAATAACTCTATTCTAGAACAAAAATTTTGTGTGAAACAATACCATTCTAATTTATTTTTGATCTACACCTATGAATTCCAATTGTTGGGCCATCTCTAATGAAGGTAATTCAAGGGATAGTGGTATCCTAACCTCTCTTCCATAAACAAGCTTGAAGGGATAACTTCCTATATCTCTTTTTGGAGTGATCATATCAGCCCAAAGAGAATATTTATCTTTAAGTTCCATTTTCTTTTGTTTTCCTCCATTGTCCTCATAATTTTGATCAAATTCTTATTTGAGGATTCATCCAAGCCATTACTTTGGGGGTAATAGTTTGAGGAAGTATTCAAATATATTTCATGATTAAGGGTCCGATTATAAATTTTAAAACCAAATAAGACTTTAGCATTATCATAAATAATAGTTCTACGAACATGAAACCTTGTAATAATGTCTTGTAAAAAATCAAGGGTAGATGACTCGTTAGCTTCCTTGAGTACTATTGCTTCATTCCATCTGGTAAAATAGTCAATGGATGTAAAAACCCACCTATGGCCCGTACTTGATTTAGGATAAATCATGCCTATTAAATCAAGTCTCCATTGAGAAAAGGGTTCATCCACCTAAATAGGGTGAAGGGGAAGGGCTATCAAACTTACTTTACCTATGAAGAAAGCACATTCCTTACATTTCCTAACCCATTGATGAGCATATATGAATAATGTGGGCCAGAAGTATCCTTACTTTAAGATATTCATTGATGTAGATTTGAAATAGATGTGTCCAATATAAAAATCATTGTGTAACTCCCTTAAAACCTTATTTGCTTGTTCTCCTGCAATGCATCTCAACAGTACCCCATGAATATTTTTCAAAAAATTGCCCCATTAACTAGTACATAGTGTATTGATTGTAATCTTAGATACATTATTTTATCTTTACTCAAGCCGGAAGGGTACATACGAGTGGATAAAATTGATACCATTTTATCCATCTAATTATTTTTAGTTAGCTAACCCTCTATGCTTTGTTTCTCTTCATCTTCCTCTGTAAACAAGGAAATATCTTGATTATTTAGGGCATCTGAATCCGAATTTTCACAAAGATATCTTCCTCTTACCATTATTTTTTCCTTAATGGTCACATCATATTCCATGATCTTTATCACCCAACCAGCCTTTTCTTTCATTGATGTCTACCCCCATGATAAAGTCTCTCACATTGGAATGTGAGACTAGAACTTGTATATATTTAGTGGCAAGCATAATATTGAAATTTTTAGAGATCTCATGATAGAAATAAATTGTTTTTCCAAATGGTTGTATTTCATCTCATAATCCTTAAATGTTTGATTGAAAAATCCACTATTTTTTCATTACCTTCATCATTCTTTTGTGTTAACACTACAACAATGCTAGATTCATCTCCATTAGCATAAATAATAAAATTATTTGAATAATCAGGATTGGTGAGTGTGGGAGCTCGATAAATATCCTATTTTATTTTGTTAAATATTTCCTTACCTTTCATAGTCCATTTGAAAATTGCACCCATCCTGAGCATTATAGTAATGGGCTTAACTAGTCCTACGAAGTTAGGAATAAATTTACTAACAAATTTTAACTTTCCAAGAAAGGAATGCAATGTTTTCTTATGAGCTTATAAGGAAAAATAAATAATATCTGAAACCCTTTCAGGATCAATGCAAATACCCTTTTTTGAAACAATATTCCCTACTAGCTTGTCATGTGCAACTAAAAAAATGTATTTTTTAGGATTTAGGGATACACCAAAATATCTACATATTTCAAATACTTTCTCAACGTGCTCCATATGGTATTTAATTTCCTTTGAGAATATTGTTATATCATCTTAATAGACAAGGATGAACTCATTAATGTATCATTTAAATGCAAATTTCCATAACGCTTTGAAATGTGGCACCTGCATTGGATAAACCAAAAGACATATTCTTGTATGTGTATGTTCCTCATTTAGTTATGAATACAGTTTTATTTTGATTCCTCCTCCTCCACCCTGATTTCATTAAAGCCTAGAGTAGTTGTCAAGCATAAAAAATCTTCTAGCTCTTACTACTATTTGCAGAATCTAATTCCTTGGAGGGAAAGGGGTAATGAACCTTTAAAGATGCCCTATTTAAATCTCAAAAATCAACAAAAATGTATAATTTCTCCATTATGTTTCCTAACGAGAACTAGGTTATCTAGCCTAAGAGAGGAGTATTTGATGGGAAATATAAATTTAGACTCAATGAGTTGTGATAACTCTTTTCTCCTTAGAGGCTCTATCTTGGAATTGAAAGGACCTTTGCTTCTACCTGGTTGGTTTTGAAGTAGGATCAAGATCTATAGCATGATTCAACAACATTAGAATTAAATCCTCTAAGATCCTTATAGTTCCAAGAGAAAACATCATTGTATTCTTGAAAGAAGGAGATAATTTTTTACTTTTTAGAATGATCACATACGTTCCCAATCAACAACTTTCTTTAATTTTGAGCAATGACAACCAGTGGCTATTAATATTCTTGATTTGCATGTCATATTTATTACCTCACCTTTTGAATTCATCATTAGAAATGAATTTATGGTCAAGCATTGAAAAATACTTTAGGAAACCTATGTTATTTCTTAACCGAAATTAATTGATCACCATACCTATCATGTAAATATAGATTGCATTTTTAAGGGAAATTCATGCTTCACTCTGAATGAACTGAACAATTTTTTTTATCGTTATCAAATATCTTCCAGTCTAGTTTCATTACCAAGGAATTGATAGCCTAACCACCAGGTTAACACGTCGGTGATTTCCTCGAATGAGATCCTTACATGGTGAAATTTTTTACGATAAGTGTTGTCCATCCAGTCCACTTCTTTATTCAAATTCCTTATCACCACTTTCAGATCAAGATCATAAAAAATCTCAAAGAGGTCACAAGAATCTATTCTTATAAGATTTCAAGATCTTATTTTTAGTGGCACATTTCCCTCTCACTTGGTTTATGAACAATTTAATATCTCCAAAGATATGTATAAGGCTTTGATTTATCCTCTTTTCAACATATTAGAAGACCATGCACCAATGCATCATATTATACTATATTGTTAGAACATGAAAACTACAATATATGATTGTAAAGAAGGATACCTATTGTCTGAAAGAGAGACTAAGAAATACATTATATTTGACCCTATTTATACTTCTTTAACCATCTAAGAACATTTTCCATAGTCTAATAGCATTTTCCTTTTCTTCTTTGAGATGTGAAGGGGCTGTGAAACCCATTTTCATGTATGTAATAGGCTCCCAAACCCATTTCCAGAGTTGTTTTATACGGATCAAATTAATAATGCTCTTTATCCCATTAATCCATTAAGAGGCCATGACAGTTGAAATATGAGAAATAGGTTTGGTGGGTTATTGCTAGATTCATAACTTTCATCCTCATTTATCATATAATTGACTTAGGGAGAGGGGAGAATCATGGGATTCAACATTATATGTATAGATTGGTTCAACTTTGATAGTGAATTTTGTACCATATTTGGTTCTTAATGTCATATGAGATCAATCATACAGATAAATAACAACCCACTTTGGTCTATAAAATCCCTTGTGAACATGTAAATAGGAAATAAATGAGGAAAGTCAATGATTTAAACATCTTAAGTTATTGCTAAGCTTAGGACAAGCCTATAGAGAGTTAACTCAATGTTCTATAATTATTCCTAAAATTTTAACAATTGAGCCATCAAGTTGGATGACACATTTTGACATTGTTTCATATTGAATGCCTAAAATATCGACAATTTTCTTAGGCATTACAAAGGTACTAGTCACCATAATCTATCATACAATAATTGACTAGGTGTTTACCTATAATTAAGGACATATAAAAGTGTAGGGGTTTATTAATTTTGATTACTTGTTCTTCTCTTATCTTGGCATAGCTTTACCACACAACACATTCTATTGAACTATTTGGTTCAGTGACGATGAATTTGTTTAAGAGCTTCATGCAGGAGATCCCTTTATGATGGAATTGAAAGAGCATCCCACATTGTCACATTCACATTTGTCTTTTTCATTTGATCAACAATGTTGAAAGGGAAGCCTGTTGATTTGTGCATTTGAGGTATGATGTTCTCCCTTCTTAATCCAATGGTTGGGACAAGTTCCTTTGGTTGTGAAGCAACCTCTTTTGTAGAGTTAGGCTTGCTAGAAACATTAGGTAACTTGTCTTTATTTAACTCAGGCCCAATTTATTTCCCCTTGTAAGGAGAACTATCCTCATTAGAAGATGTTGAAGCTTGGGTATCCAAAACTCTCTTATTGGACCTCATATTATCAAAAACATGAAGTTAAGGTCATTTAATTCAGATTATCAATAGCTTGATTAATTACATAGAAATCGTCATATCCAAAGAACACTGAATTTTTGGCTATGTAGGGGCCTGTTGTGAGTCTCTTCTTCAGATTGAAATTAGTTCAAACCATAGCAATACTCTTGCTTGAAAAAATGGATATTGGACACCATAAGATATTTCTCTTTCAAGGAATTCATTCCAAATTCATAATCATATTAATTATGAGGTCTGATCACATGGATAACAATACTCAAAATCTTATATCACATTATTTTGTCACTAGAACAAGTGCTTTAATTGAGCTGGGGCTTGGAAGTTGTTATGGAGGAATAACTGTTTGAAGAGGAAGATGCTGCATACTTGACCCTTACATTCTATTCATTTTTTGACCTTTTCTATAACCTTGATTTGAATAAGGATGTCTTTATTGTTTATAATAATGATTGAAATTATGACTTGAGGATTGTCCCTGGTTATAATTTGAGAAATTCTTAAAGGACCGAGATTGTTGTCTCTTGAAGGATAAAAAATACATTATATAGGATTTTGAACCATCAAGGCTCTAAGATCATCATAATCATAATTTTTATTTTGGGAAGAATAAGAATTAGATGCTAGTAGATGGGGTATTTGATTGGGGAATGCACAGCTAAAGATGGCTGAGTAGTTTGAAATAAATCAGGAAATAAGGGCATGGGAAATCTTGGGGTTATTTTTCCAGCTTAATTAAGATAATTTTCATCCTTAATGGCTATTGGATATGCATTAAGTATTTGAATGTGGCACCCATATATTGGACCATGATAAACTACATTAGAATTTAGTCGCTCTTAAGAAATAAAGGAAAGTCACACCTTGTGGAGTTGTAGGTCTTAAGAAGAGCTAGAATTTTTTCCCATGTCTTTTGAAATCTAAAATTGAAATATATCCATGAGTTCATTTGGATCTCTCTTGATGGTTGTTCAGATTACTCTAACAAGGATATATTATCTACTTTTTCTTCAAACTGAATTACAAAGGGTTGTACCAAGATCATCCCAACTGTGGATGAAATCAGGTCTTAAAATTTTATACCATTGAAGTTCTTTTCCTTTAAAAGATGAAGCTAAGAGCCTGACTATAACATCATCCTCAGTAATAAAATAAATGGATTGAACATAATTCAGTATAATATCTTGGATATGGTTAGCAAGGGGTAGTGTGATTTTCACCAGTGAAGAAGGGAATAGTCTTTAAATTAGAGATCTGTGTATATCATGTTGAGAATTTAGAGCTAAGGGACAACCACCATTGAAACTAATAAAAATTCAAGTTCCTTTGATGATCCATGAAAAGTAATTGGTCTTTAAAACCTTGGAAGAAAGTGGGAAAGGCCTACCAGAATGGAAGGAAGTAGAAAGGGTTCTTCTCAAGAAGGATATGGTGATATTTGGATTGTTCTACCTCTTCTTCTTCTCCTTGTGATAACTAAAAATATTCAAAAGCCTTTATAACTTTCTACACAAAATTTTTCCTTGTTTGCACTCTTCTCATGAAAAAGGAAGGATATTTGAACTACTCAAACAAGAAACCTTGAGCTAGGAAGTCGACAGATGTGTTGAAAAATCTTCCAAAGGATAGAAATCACCAAACACACATCATGGATTTAGTGAAGATGAAATATAAGATTTTTCAATACCCGTCCCACCTGGGCATGCTCAAAACTATTGTCACTAAGATTTACACCCTTGTTGAAACTGGGTTTCAGTCAATCTAGTGAAACTGTTGTAGATCATGAATTTGTGGGTTACTCATGATCTTTCTCCAAATGAAAGGGATGGTGCCCTTCACTTCAATTTTCTGTAACATAGTCCCAAACCATCATATTTATATCCTAAACTAACTAAATCTAAGCAAGAAATTCCAAGGAGATAGAGTTAAAAGGAGTCAAATTGAAAAATAAAGGGGAGGTGATGCACTAAAAGGAAATGGATTGAATTCCATGCTCTAGAATGTAAAAATGCAACCAAAAACAAAGCTTAAAACATGAAAATTACTCTAAGGAAAATATTGAAAATAATGAATATATGTAAGAGGGGATGAATTTCCACAATAAACACATAAGCATTTACAGGGATATAATCACCCATGCATTGATATCAAAACTAAACAAAATATGATCATAGATAGCAAATGAAAAATACTTTCAATATAAGTTGCAGAGGACATAGCCAGAGATATAATCCAACCCTTATAAATGGGTTCCCCTTTATAATATATAGTAGAATAGAGGGAGAAAAGGGGAAGGAAATGAGACAGAAATTTGAAATTCTCCCTCCAACCACTAACATGATGCATTAAATGTCAAAAAAAATCATGGGGACCCTAGAAAACCTATTCCCACCTGTAATTTTACTTACTGGAGAATGCAAGGGTTCCATAATTCAATAAATGTAGGTGATTGAGTTGTCTAAATTGCCTCTATCGGGTCTGCAACCATGCTGAACAACTCTCGAATCTAAAATAAACAAGTAAGACCATCGGAAATCTGACCTTGATTTGCATAATGAGAAACCTAAAACAATGTCAGGACATTATACATGTCGATCATCTTTCAAAGTTCGAAACATGGAATGTGTTCTTTCAGGAATAAGGAAGTGGTTAACATGAGACCACGTTTTATGTGCTTCGATGTCATTGACCCCCTGAACACCTGACACAAAAGAAGGAATCAAATTTTAGGATCATAAAATACATAAAATATAACATGTGTTAACTAGATATGTCCTGATGTACAGAAGACCAAAAAACATGAAACAAAGGGAAAAATTGGTGCAATGTTTTACATGATGAGAAACCTAAAACAAAGGAAATTTGGGATTGGTGGGTAGAAAATGTGGAACATGTTAATGGGTTGACATGTTTCTATGCATGAAGGACCCAAATACCTAAAACAAAGTAGACTTCTAGGTTTCAAAAGAGAAAAGAACAAAGAATAGAAATGTGGAGATGCATGAAGTTCCCAAAAACTTGAAAGTCTTAAAAAATGAAATCCTCCACCCTGAACCAACTTTAAATTTTCCTGTGTCTATAAATGAAGATGTGGATTGATAGAATAGCCTGGGGGGATTATGGACAATAAGAATATCTTGAAATAATTTTTGAGCTTCTAGATTGATCTCTAATTAAACACATTTTCTGTCTTCCTTTATAATCAAAATCACTTTTTAAATTTTGATCTAAAGTTTGATTAAATGATAGTATATTGTTAGTCAAACCAAGCATATTTAAAACATCATAAATTTTACAATTACATATACCTGTACACCGAAAAAATAACACGTGATTCTCGATGTACTCAAATTCCCAAGGTCATTCCAAGGCATTCGAAGTGTGCAAGATTAGATGAATAATTGATATGAAACTAAATGAATTTTAGGGGCTATGAAATGGTAGTGTGATATCCTAATAGTTGATTTGTTCGAAGATATAAACAATGGCTATGATCGTGTAGCTTGAATTTCCTATGGTTTGATTTTTTTTTCTATTTGGTTTCTAAACTGTGTTGAAACTTGGTTTTAAATAAATAAAGGAATTAAATTTAGTTTAATTAAAAGACAATTTTTTAATATTTTAATTAACTATATTGATTCTTGATGAATTAAATAAAATGAAAGAACCATGTATTCTATTTATGTGAATAACAAATGAATTGAAAGAAACTAACTAAACAACTAAAATCTTTTTGTATTTTCTGAAATAAAATAAAATAAAGAAATAATTTATTCTAGAGACATAAGAAATTAATTAAAATAAAATACTACTACTTATAATAAAATAAAATAAAACAAGGAGTAGCTAGATGTAGTTATTCCTCTGTTGCTAGATTGTATAACATAAGTTATTCTAAGGAATGTATTTGAAAATCATTAATATAGATACAGTCAATTTCTTCTAATAATATTATGCCTCAGGTTTTCCAAAAAGGGAAAATCTTCTTAGGAGAAACTTCCTCTTTTCAATACAAACTTTCCCTGGCAAAACAATTATGGATTTTCTAATAGAAATAAAGATAATATTTTCTTCACTTCTTCCTCCAACTAAATTCCTGAGAATATCCACAGGGATAAGCCATGAAGAATTTATCAATAGAAATTATAATAAATATTTTTAAATTAAATACTAGAAATAAAATAAATGCATTCAAAAAAGTGATGGAATCTTCCACTTCTACAAATCTAACCAAATATTTCTTCTCCAAAATTAAATATGATTAAACAAAGCTTCAAAATAATTCAAATAAAACTCCAACCTGGTTACTATTGGACTCTGGTAGCTTCTCAGACATGGTGTTTTACTTGTTATCTCCTCATCTTTTTTTCTTCTTCCAAAAGTGATGTCAAAATGATCATGGGTTGTGCAAGTGTTGGCTGGTAATAGGGAAGAGCAATAAATTGAAAATGGTTGGCTTGGTGCAATAGATGATTGAAAACATATGGAAGGAAAGAACAGAGAAAAGAGATGGTCTTTGTGTGGCTCATCTCAAATATTTAGTAGCATAACTTTACCTAAAGAATGTGAAATATATAACCCATCATCTAGGTGAAATCTGGGCTTTTATAAAAATTTGTGGAAGAATGAGTCTAATAACAAATGTCCAGTAAGAAGTGAAAACACATAAACATAAGCTTCATTAAACATTCTAAACATAGTAAAATAGGAAGACAATTACAATACAAATCAAATAGCACAAAATTAGGAAAAATGGTTGAGAAACAATTGAGAAAATCATTCTGGAAATCCAAACACGCGTTGAAAAATGCATGTTTAAATTACAAGTTGGCTAGTGACACAATCACCACTATTCACAAAGTGGTAGTTGCACAACCACCATGGTGGTTACATATTTACCATTATGTCAAAAAAGATGGTTCTGTAACTTCCATGATGGTGGCGTAACCACCATGGCGTTTTCACAACCACCATGGTAGTTATGAAACCATCGCAGACAAAGAAATTTAAAAGGGGCAGAAAGTAGCCTATAGACAAATAATGACCTTCTTAGTTTGATAAGATGACAAAATGATTCATAAAATCATGGAAGGAGAGAAATAACAATCTAGATCTCATTTTTTATCTTGGAAATATGTTTTTATCATCATAGAAGACATATCATATTTTCCGTGTTGCATTATGTAATTTTTGGGTGTGTACATATTGCCCCCTCGGAAGAGCATTTTAGCCATGAATTGGGATAAAACATGATTTCTGAGAATGGTGCTCCAAAATGGGAGGGTTATACATTTTACCTCATCCAACCAAATGGTAATTTGATGTTATTCGAGCCTTCTCACTACTTGGAAAATAAAACAAGAATCAAATGTAGCATAAAGAAATTTTGACAAAACTAAAAAGATAAGATTATGTACCATTTGTGCGGGGGTGAGAAGTCTACCAGCCCTGGTGCATGCCATAACTACATGCAATCACTCAAAAAAATTTCATAAATTCTAAATATGTGCTATATATATGTCATTTTCACTATTTTTAGAAATCATTTGTGTTTTGAAAGTTTGCTGAATTTAGAGCTCTAGATTTTTGGCGATCGTTTCATTTGTGAGTATATTTAAATTGGTGGGTATTTAGAAATTATGGTTACATATGCAACAAAAGTGCATGGGGCTTAGGAACATGTTAGAAATGAGATATTTGGTATTTTTGTGTTAGACTTTGGCTTATGATTTTTAATTTATTCGAGGAGAACTTTGAGGAAATTTGTACCTGAACTAGTGTAAGGGATCTCAAAGAGATGGATAAGTAGAGTGACTTTATTTCTTAGTCTCATTTTTTTGTATTTATATCAATTTTTTTGGATTTTTGGCTCACGATTGAGCATTTTGACCACACTTTCCCTTCATTGGGATGACATTGTACTAAGACATCGACATACATATATGTGATTATATTTTTGGTCGACATCCCTTTGCAATTTTTTTGTTTATGATTAACTTAATTTGTGCACTCTAGTATGGTTAGGAACGTTTTCTATTTTGTGATTTTTGAATGCTTGTAATGGATGATAATATAATATGGTAAACAAAATGAAGTGCATGTGTTAAATCATACTTAGGAAATTTTATTTTTCAAACAATTCTTAAGCGCTCCATTTCATTGAAAAAATATGTTGAAGGAAATATGAATATATGATGATCTCACTCCATTCATGAACCAACATAACTAGTGAAATGTGAGGGCTCATCACTAAGAGCCAAGAAATAAGTGAGATATATGATTGAAGAATGTGTGAATAAGAATGATGATTAAGAGACACGAATTTTGATAAAAACGTATTCATGACATACAACTCAATCCCAATCAAGATTAACTACCCAAATTAAAAAGGATTTTTTCTTACAATTCTTAATTAGACTTATATTTTTGAATAACCTGTTGATTGGAAAGATCCAAATAATGAATGATTGTCTCTCTGAACATGAGCCTCTAAATAATTTTCTTGGTAATTTCAAGCATTCACGAAATTTTTCTTTTTTGTTTCTTTAAGGTTTTATTGATATGACCCCGAACATATTTCCCCATGCTACCAGTAAGAAGCATGGGCTCATCATTGAGGAAAAAATGTAGGTGAGTAAGGGAATATTCCTCCTTTCCCAACCTCATGTTACTAGTAAGAAGCATGGGCTTACTACCATATAATGGGAGGGAAAAGTGTAATTATTTGTAATAAGAATGTATGTATTTGTTTGTACATGACCCCATACATCTTACACCATGCTACCAGTAAGAGGCATGGGCTCATCACCAAGGATAAAAATATATGTAAGTAAGGCTATCTTCCTCCTTTTCTAGCCTCATATACTGGTAAGAAGCATGGGCTCACCACCAAAGACTGGTAGGGACAGAAAATGTAGTCATTTTTCATAAGAATGTATGTATTTTTTTTGTTTTATCTTCCCTTATATTATATTGTGCTTGTTGGGAGGGAACATGTTCCCCCAATCTCAGCCCCACATAACTAGTAAGATGTAAGGGCTCATCACCGAAGACTGAGATAGGTGAACAGAAGTTCCAAGTGAAATGTTTAGATTTTTTTTTATGGAGAGATTTACTATCAAGAATATGTTCCAAATATATTTTGACATTATTAATAAATTGTAATATTATTAATAATGAGTTTATAGAACTCATATTAATAATATAGTTGTAATAGTTAGTATTAGTATTTGGGTGAGTTGTGAGAACAACCCACGTAGCTATTTTGGTGTGTGAGATAATAAAGGGATGAGAGAGATATCCTAGGGATAAATATGAGAGATTCGTGGAGAGATATTGTAGGGTTTGAAGATGAGTGTTGACTCCAACTTTGTAGGAGATCACACACTATAAATTGTATGCTCCATCTATGTAAAGATATCTCGAATGAATTCAATTTCTAAATTATAATATTATGTGTTTTATTATTATGTAGTTTTTATCAGTGGTATCAGAGCAGGAGATTTATTTATTTTTGTTGTGTAAAATGGAGTCTTGAAGATTGTGAGGGGTAGTCTTATTACTATTCTCCCCTGAGAATGGAATTTTGTTGATGTAAGAAATGTGCGGATCTGCCATATATTTTATGTGACATTGTATCTCCTCTCAAAGGTATTTTATTTTCTTCATAAATTGTTTGTCAAGGTTTGGCACTAGAGGAGAGTGAGAGGCATCTCATTTCGCTACATTGGGTGCACCCATGTGCATATAATAGTAGATCTATTTTCAATGCAATATTCAATATTATTTTTAAACACATTTTGATCACCATTCTGCCAACCATAATACTCAACTGCTATTGCAAACTTATCTAATTTTTTTCCATGTGCTAAAGACGTCAAACTCTTGTTTATCTCGATAGCATGGTTTTAAATTGATATTTTCACACATCAGTTGCAATGTAGGAAAGAAATAGATTTTTTTTATAGTCTCTATCTCCCCACCCAACTTGTAGATTTTACATTATATGTTGCACAATTAACGTTTAGCATGATCCCATACTGGTTTGACAGAGGATCAATTTTGATCAAATATTCTGAGAAAGACACCACATTTTCATATGCAAAGGAGGTGAGTAGGTGTAAAGAGGCATCTATAGAAATTAGTCCGAGTCATCTATGTTATGGAACAATTGATTCAGTCAAGGCCTTTAAACATTTCTCCAGTCCTCACGGTCAACACGCTCAACTATCCACCACGACTACTATGCTACATCATTACCTCATTCAATTGGAAAATTATATTTAGTCTGTAATTAGTCTTGGTGAGCTATTTTCAAATGAATTTTTCATTCTATTGGCACTGTAAATGATAGATATGCTTTCATGGGTGGTTAAAAGGACTTCAAAAACTTGTGTTGAGTGAGAATGTGATCTTGGCTTCCATTCCAACTTATGTTTTCAGGCTGTATGATCTCGTTATTCTAGATTTGAGAAAACAAAATCTTGAAGGGTCAATTCCAAGGGAAATTGATGAGTTGCGAAAGCTTTTCAAGCTATATCGTGTACATTTTGTTCCCGAATCTCCATCCATAATTGGTGGCATCATAAAATGTTATATGTTAGGCTTTAATGTAAATGGTTATAGAGTTTAATTGGTGTTATTTTATTTTCAAATATCACTCTCATAAAAAATGAGTCAATATTGTTTTATCTATCATCCAAACATTCTTAGTTGGTCATAGTCTATCCTTGTATGTTATGTTTTTAAAGTCCAATTCGTGGTTATATGAAATTTAGGTCTAACCCTTTTGTTAAAATTACTCTCATAGTTATATGTATTTTTCTGAATAATTAAAAAATTGAGTCATTATCAAAAGTGTCGAGTTACAATAGTTTTAGTTGTATTGTCATAGTATAGTTGTGGGCTCAAAAATTGTAATTTTTTTTTCCTAAGGAAGCATTTTCAATGTAACCCAACTTCCTACTAAATATGTGTTTCATAGTGTGGGAGGGAATAAAAGAATAATTACAATGTGGAAACAGATGAGCTTCACATCTTCACCAGCTGAGTAAGAAACTTCTTAATCTGGAAGATGGAGGCAATGGAGGATGGAGGTCAATCAAAAACCTCTCGTCAGTCACCAATGATGGGGCCACATGAAGTTGTGGTGGCAGTGTGTGTGTATGTGTGTTTTATTTTATTTCAAATTTACAGTATGATTTCAGAGTTCCTGTTTAAATAAGTGAAATGTTCACATTGAGGGGGGGAACTAGAACATGGTCTCAATGTTCAAATTTCCTTCTATTTAGTTTGTATTCAGTAAGCAATGGTTCCTACATGATTCCCTAAAGGAAAGAAATAGTGGAAAGATGAAAGCACAAAGGAAAAATAACAGCATGATATTTAGGTTGTTGGTTTTCCTGTAAAACCATCCTTTGTTTTAGGTTGTTGGTTTTCTTATAAAACCATCCTTTGTTTCAGGTTGTTGGTTGACCTACAAAACCATCCAGATCATGAGCATGCATGGGCGACAAGCTACATAAGGAAGTGTGATTGTTATCTCTATAATGTCAAAATTAGGGGAGTGTAAATTGGGAATTAATAATGTTAACAATAGGGGAGTGAATGTTACAAATATATTGTGACATTATTAATAAATTGTAATATTATTAATAATGAATTTATAGAACTCATATTATTAATATAGTTGTAATAGTTAGTATTAGTATTTGGGTGAGTTGTGAGAACAAATCATGTAGATATTTTTGTGTGTGAGATAATAAAGGGATGAAAGAGATATCCTAGGGATAAATCTGAGAGATTCATGGAGAGATATTACTCCTATTGAGGATCGCATATTACTTTCAGCAATGGATTGGGCAATCAGAATTTTCAATGCTTCTAATATTCAATGTTACTTGTCATTTTTCCATAAGAATGTATGTATTATTTTTGTTTTATCTCCCCTTATATTGTATTTTTCTTTTTGGGAGGGAACATGTTCCCCCAATCTCAACCCCATGCAACTAGTAAGATGCAAGGGCTCATCACCGAAGACTGAGACGGGTGAAAAAAAGTTCCAAGTGAAATGCTTATATTTTCTTTTGTTATGGAGAGAGATTTTTAGGGAGAGGTCTACTAACAAGAATCGTATAGAGAAAATATAGGTGAGATAGACCCAAATTGGAAGAAACCATAAAAAGGATGAAACATGCATGTCTTTATAGGACCAATGTCAAAATTTGTCTCATGATTAGAAATGATGATGAAAATTATATGATTTGAGAGCATGAAGAAATTGTATAATTTTCAAGATTGAGAGATTTTCCAATGTCTAAAAGTATAGAAATCACTTAAAAAGAAAGTTTTTGTAGTACAATTTAACTAAATGACAATGCCAATGACACAGACAATGAGAATGTAAAAGAACAGTGTGGAGATGCAATGAATATATAAAGAAATTTCCTAAGTGATGCGAGTCGATGGATTCACCAAAATCCTCACCTTCCAAGGTGCAAAGACAATAGGTAGGATTTTTGAAATTTTCATTTGCTTTATCAGGGCCTAACAATTTAGGTTTAAAATTACAACCCTTTCCCACTATCTTATCTATTCAAAAATATAATCTTAATGCAAGATCCCCTGTTTGAATGTGACATTTGTAAACCTCTTTGTTTTGTTCTTGACACATTATGTTCACATGAACTTGATGGTGTATTTAAGCTTGGATACCTATATAGGGAGGAGTGGTCACACTAGACGTCTTTCATAGTAAGTTTTTGTGCTTTATAGACACACCAAATTTGGTTTTTGACACATTCACATCTAGACTAAGGTTGTGTAGTCACAAAATCATGAACTTTAGACATTTATTTATCTTAGTCTCATACTAATATTTATAAGGTTCTTAAGAAAATAAAGTACTAATTAACCCCCGTCCTTTTGGACATCTTATTTATTTTATTTCATATTTTGTGACCTATTGCATCTACTTATCCAACCATTTCTGAATATCTCGTGTCGTTTTAGCCCTAACTAGGGTGATCGTATTTTGTACTTGGGCGCCATGGTCTCATTTCAGGGTGCCCTGGTCCCTTTTCCACTTTCTCACCTTTTCTTGGGTATTTTCTATCCATTTTTCATCCTTATATTTTATGAGGTCGGCCTTTTTGGGGTTAATTATGAAATTAGAGAAATACAACCCTATAAATATAAATTTATGAGACCATAACGAGGGACCTATCACCATACACTACTATTAATCCATCTATTGGATTAGCATCCACATAGCTCCATCATCAAGGTAAAAACTAGGACATGTGCATCACAATTCATAAGGGGAGGGATTCTATTCTATTCTATGCACACATACTATTACATTTTCTACATTTAGATATTGCTCGTTATTTCACAAAGTGTGACTTACATAAGAGCACCTAGGGCATGACATGAACACACACACACCAGAACTACATCCGCATCTGAAATGTAGTGTAGAACTTATTTTAGTAAGCCACTATTGTGGCAGATGAGGTCAGTCTGAACCATTCATTTGCATATTTCTTTTTTTAGGGTTTGATTCTTGACATTGTGTTTTCTTCATTATAGTGTTTTTAGTGAATCCATTGATCTTGGTGCGATCTCAGAGTGACAAAAGGGGAATATTTGCGACACTCTTCCGACCCAAAAAAATTCAGATCCTAAAAATCTGAAAGGATTGGAGAGCTTAGATAAGGACTGGAGTGACCGTGGGCTCCCTAGTCTCTTTCTTGGGCACTCTAGTCCAAGCTTATCTGATGATCACACAATTGTTTGAGCATGGTTACGACAGTCTGTAATTTCATTTTACCAGGTTTCTAGCTCAACATACCCTCGACAACATTGCAAACCAACTAAGTATTTTATTTCCTTTATGTTGCAATTAGGGTTTTATACTTTTGTGCTTAGTTTTCTTGGATGCACATTGTCCTTAATTATTTATTTACCTACTGCTACAAAAACATCAGATTATGCTATCATATTCATATTTTAGTTAATCATTTTGGTGAACCTAACGTCTTTCATGATTAGGATCCTTATTCTTCTATTATCATAGTTCAAGTTTCTTTATTTGATTTACTTAAGAGATAACCTACTTGTCAGGCTGTTTTCCAAAAATCCCTAGACACCATGTATTTTGATGAAAATACACCACCATAAAAATTAATTCCTATGCTTCATTATTTCTTTGTTGACCCTAATATTGACAACACTCCATCTAACCAACCCATCTTAGACTTGATTCAGGCCTTACATTCAATTTTTTTTTCATGGAGTCCATAATCACATCTCTTAGATGTGAAAGTCAACAACTTAAGGATACTTCTCAATCACATACATCCTCTATGCAATCTATGGAATCCACAATCACATTTCTTAGATCTGAAATCCAACAACTTAAGGATGCTTCTCAATCACATACATCCTCTATGAAATCTATGGAATCCACAATCACATCTCTTAGATCTGAAATCCAATAGCTTAAGGATGCTTCTCAATCACATGTTTCTACTCCCTCTACATCTCCCCTTCGATATATGTCCACTACATGTCATATAGTTGAACCTCAAGTCATGCCATCGCCAGAACCTCTCATACTTACTCACAATGCTAAGCCACATGAGATTCTTACTGAGCTTCTTAGTCATCAATTGATCACTCTATTATATATTAATTACTATCCTCCTTGTCATCTAACAAAGTATCGAGATCGTCCATATTTCCATTATCATCGAATCAATAGAAATAATGACCACAATTTCTATGATTTACAACATAGAGTCAAACATCTTGAACGTCATGGCTTTATTTCATTCACTGGAAAAAATCCTATTGCATGCCCACCTACAAATACTATACCCACATAGGCTCCTAAGTCTATTCCACCTTCGCTCAGTCAAGATCAATCTAAGCAAGCTCCTATAACCAATAGTGAACCTCCCTTTAATCTTTCTACGGAAGTTCTAGATGATTCTCTTACTCATTACATGCGTGATATTGAAAACCCCTCACATGTGCATAACAATCCTTCTCCTAGTTAGGAAAACACTTCTCCTATTCCTGATGTTACTTATTCTACACTTAATGAGCATCATGCCACTATTTCTCATGCTCCTCCTTCAAAAATAGAACTACCGCCAAATGTGCCACCATTCTAGATTTCTCATCATCCTACTCCACTTCCATTTTCTAATCATCTTGTTAAAGAAAATACCCATCCACTCAAGTTGTCCGCGACATTACCACCTCAGCGTCCCATCAATTTTGTTAAGGAAACTACTCCTTATTTGGATCCACTTAGTGTCTTTTGACTAGACTTCCATTTCATACCTACTTGGGGGTCATGACATCTAACAAAATACCCCCCCACCTTGTCTTAGGATAATCACACTCATCATATTTTACATTCTCATACATTCATATTCATCATATATTATAGTGTCATTACCCGACGACACACTCTTGTGCTTCGGTTCACACTTGGCTGTTGAGGGATTACTTCTACAATGAACCCCACAAACTACACGTTAGGCATTACATATTGCATTTTGTCACACATCACGCATCCAACCTTTTTATATTTACCCATTCCTACATCACACATTTCTACTCTTTTTCCAATAATTATATCATCTACGCGTTTATGATCATATGTTATTCATCTTACACATTACATACATTATTAGGTCATCTACTTACATATCCATATCATACACCATCCAATCTACACTTAGTCTACATTCTACATTACACTACATACACATATTATTTATTCTATGAGTTACATACACCATTAGGCTATTTCAAAATGCACATTTATACATCACATATATTTTACATACTAGGTTACATTAGATATTGGTCTAGCTTTACATTTCATCACTACATCCTACATTACTAGTCTATCTACACCTATTACATTGCATTTTACCCATTACATATTACACATCCTACACATTTAACATCGTATTCAACATACTGTGTATTTACATACCATATCCATCATTTGGTCATCTATACTGCATTGTATTCTACGTGATGTACTCACCACCCAAGGACACACTTTAGTTCATTAGTCCATACTTGAATGCTGACTTTTTACAAATCAAATAGACCTTACACTTATCACACCCGTATTATTCCACCTTTCATCATGTGACATATCTAACTTAGTGACATACTCTTTAGGCTAAATCATCATCTATTGTATCATCTTATAGTGGTAAACACCTTAGGTTACATCACCACCCCTTATCATTTATCTTGTAGTGATAAACACTTAGTGTTAAATCATCACTCATCCACTCATCTCATAGTGTTATACACTTAGGGATAAATAATCACTCCATACTTCATCTCATAGTGGTATACACTTAGGCTATAAGTTCTTTTAGTATCCAAATTGATTCTCCCTTAGAAGCTGAGAAACATCGCAGATTTAACAAGAAACTTAGAGATAGACAAATCATTGTATAAGTTGTTTTGTAACTGGGGAGGGGATTCAGCTAACTCTTTGTCACTCAAGGCATTGGAGAAATGGATAGCACTGTATTAAGGGTTTGATCTACCCTCACTACTTTAGGTTGTACCTTCAACCAGGGTGAGAGGACCCGTTCTGTAACCCGTGTTGGTGAAGGATATCAAGAGATCCTTCTTTGCACAATTTTTGAGAAAACATTGAGAAAATATGATCAATACAACACAATCTAACTCTCACAAGTTTTCACACTAGAGAATGAAGATATTTTCTAGACAAGGTTCAGGTTACTAAAGAAAATAATTGAAACCTTATTGTTTCTACATATTTTGGAAGTGGAATTTATTAAATCTTTGTGGATACACAGTAAAAATAGGGGTAGTTCATGTAGGATTCATTGTTTGAGAAGTTTTTTAGTGGGAAGTTAAGAAATAGAAAGTTGATTTTACCAAATCTTTGAGAACCTTTACAAATATTGGAAAACTCACAGAACAAAATGCTTCAAAATAGCAAAAATATTCCTTTAACTAGAAGGTGTGTATCAATGGAAGCCTAGAGATGCATGATTTCATACATTCTTCAAGAATTCAACACAAAGGCTTGTGCTAAAGACTCAATTAAACTCTATAAATCCCTAATTCGTCATGCCTAAGATACATTCATAGACTAATAAAAAATATTTGTCAACACAGTGAAAGTAAATTGATTTTAATTTGTTTATTGCATTACAAGATGAAAGATCTTCTCACAATGAAATTACAAATGCCACTATAATATCACAGGGATAAGATATTATGTGATTTAGAGGGTGTTTAATATAAGATTGCAATAGGAACAAGAAAAACTATTTGACAACATTCTGAAATAAAATCAGACACAATTATGCTCGTGATCACCGAAAATTAATTCAAGGTTCATTAGATTCATTAGTTGGGGAAAGTTTCTTTAATAGTCTTAGAGCTTGTCAATTCTTGTACACTTGCAACCATTTTGACATGATTAAATCTAAAACACATGAAATAAAAGGGTTTCTCAGATGGTCTCTCAGGAAAATGATTTTTCTCAAAATTTCTTAGAAAAATTAACCCTCGACCATTTGCATGACTCCTTCATGCCTTTTATATCACTCACTTTACATCAAATCCTTTCCCCCCAAAAAACAAGAATATTCTGAGGAATACTTTGTTTGTTACAAATTTGTTCCAGAAAGTAATATTTAACAAATTTACACCCAAAATATGCCAGGTGTACAAAAGATAAGTGTTTTAAATTATTTCCATTGGCTGTTTTTAACTGGGGCATCTGGTTATCACTTCCAAAAAATTATTTGGAGGATTCCCTCCTGATTTTGAAGACATGATGCACACAAACATGAGGAACAATGCATGAAGCCTGTTGATCATCCTTTGCTCCTACAACTTCCTTCTTCTCATCCTCTTCTCAATATTCAACTGAATTTATAATAGAGCAGACATGATACATAGGAATTTCAAGATCTTACGAATTTTCTACAGATGCTCGAGAAATTTTGATTCAAAACAACAACTCTCATACTTCTCAGGTTCAAAAATTTAGCTCACAAACAATTCTGATTACACTTCTATGATAAAAATGGCAAGAGACCATCAAATTAACAAGAAAATATGAATGCATTTGAATCCCTTAAGGTCCCTAGTTTGTGTAGGAGAAATAATGGTGGTAGAACCAGATGCATTGTATCACAGTCGTTAACTCTGTTTTTTACAACTTAAAAATTGAGTCGTCCACGTGGAAAAGATCTTAGCTGAAGTGGGCCTAGGTGTACCATTTGTATTTTGTGATTATTTAAGAAAATGTGTATTTTTGGACATTTTGGCCCACCCCTCCACTTTTGATACGGGATCAACACATGGCTTTACCTGAGTTAAAACGGGGTCATGGCTCACTTTTACAACTTTACTCCTTTTCACAAAAATCCAAAATTATAAAAATGCTCTGGCAACCCGCCTTCCCACTTTTTACTTTTCAATGCTAACTCAACACACAACTTTATTTGGTCCCCAGTGGAGTTGTGGCTCACTTTATAACTTTACTCTTTTTCAAAAAAAGGCCAAAATTCCCAAAGTTCTCCGACAACCCACCTCCCCACTTTTGAATTTTCAATGCAAACTCATCATGTGGCTTTACCTGGGTGCCAGCGGAGTCGCAGCTCAATTTTACACTTTTACTCCATTTTAGAAACAAAGCTAAAAACTTCAAAGTGCCCCGATGACCCATCTCCCCGCTTTTAACTTAAAAATGGCCACGTGTCCTTTTGTGGGTCTTAGGCATTCCTTTTATCTTTTCACTCCTTTTGCCATAATGCCTAAAAAACACAAAACGGGCCTGCCTTTCTGCAACCTCTCGATTTATGACAAGTGTACACCTTATGGGGCCCACAGTAAGAATTTACTTATGCCACTTTATAATTTAGACTAGCCAATTAAAATTCATCGGGGCCACGGGACCAAATTGGCATTTTGTAAACATAACAAAAAGTGACAAGTTCACAAAATGGACCCACCATGTTGCATACAATTAGGGATGAACATGTAGCCATAGACATTTAGACAAAAATGACAAATAAGAAATGATTTTGGAAAAATAAAATACAGGGGAACCCACCATTCACGCCCAAAATACAATTTTTTTCTCATGGACAGAGAAATTGTAAACAATATCGGGCTCAGCATGATTCACGACCATAGAAATGGATTTACAACAACACCCCGATAAAGATAAAAAAATTATGCATCCACATAGGGAGATAGAAAATACTTCAAACCACGTGAACTATAAATTTTAAACGAAAAGGGTGAGGTAAAAAATGAGCACCAACATCGGCTTTGAATCGGGGATGGGCACTCCCAACGAGTACCACAAGAACAACAAAATTTAAATACAGTAGACCATGTGCCAAAAGTCCATTGGGCCATGGAGTCAAGAACCAACCCTCTAGGAACAAACTGAGAAACCAACAAAAACCAACCACCAAGGACTGGAACAAACCAAAACAGAAAAACACAGAAACAAAACAAAAACAAATTACTATACATTGTACAATGATGTGTACCTTGATTTTGAGAAATCATTTAAGGAAATGTTTCAAATTCCTGCCATTAATAGGCAACTCAAACATTTCCCCATCTAGGTATTTTAGGAAGAAGGTGTGCTCACCAATTCAAATATCAATAGAATAAGGGTGCATCCATAATGCGTCAAACTTTCCATACTTTCCCTTATCATCATGTCTACTATCCCACAATATTACAAGATCTCCCACACTAAAAGCTCTTAGAGTAACCTTTTTGTCAAAAAAATTATTCATTTTCTCCCTAAACTTCACATGTCTCTGATGGGATTATCTTCTCTTCATCTAATTCGATAATTTGATTGATCTATGCATCATAGGGACTAACCTCTTGGTCCTCCATCTATCAGATGAATTGATATGAAGGTAATTGCATATGCAGGGGAAGTAGAACTTGAGTTCCATATACCAATTCAAATGGAATTTTTCCAGTATCTCTTTTAATAGTAATTATGTCATCCCAAACAAAAAACTTCAACTGCTCACCCCATTTTATTTTATTTATCTCCAAAGTTCTCCTAATTGTTTTCAATAAATTTTTGTTTCTCGATTCTTCCTGTCCATTACCTTGGGGATTATAATTTGATGCTTATGCTAAATTGATCCCATATTCTTGACACATAGCCACAAAAGGTTTAACTTGAAATTTCATGGCATTATTAGTAACTATTTTGGCAGGTACCCCAAACCTGCAAATGATATGATTCAGAATGAAATCCATGATAATTTGGTGGGTTGCCTTCTTGGTGGGGATTGCCTCCACCCACTTGGTGAAGTAATCAGTGGCCATTATGTTATCCTGTAAAATTGACAAGGGCAATTTTACCGATAACCTTACCGAAAATTTTGTTTCGATCCCTCGTTAGGGATCCTTCGCATTCAGAATATTGTAAAATCCCTTCCCGGGAAATTCAGTTTTTGAACTTAGTCTTTTTGAGCCTTTTTTGGCTGGGCGCATGGTTTTTCCTTGCAACATCAATTTTTGATGCGCCCCCTTAAAAGCCTTTGGCGCATGGTTTTCCATGTTAGCACGCTTCTCGGTGCGCCAAAGGCGCATGTATTCTCCATGTTACATCGTATTTTGGTGCGCCAAAGGGCGCACATTTCCCCATGTCGACATCCCTTTGGGCGCGCCAAAGGCGCACCTATGCTCCTGTTGACAACCGTTTTCGCGCGCCTTTTCAAATGGTGGTTGGCGCATTAATGACAAATTTTGTTATATATACCCTATGCGCGCCATGTCATTTTCATTGTTCTTTTTTCAAGGCACGTGATTGCTCTGGGTGTGTCAGCTCTGCTCTGTCGTTGTCATTTGCTCTGTGGGCCCGCTTTCCAACCGTCTTTATACATTCGAAGGTAAGAGGTTCATCCTCTTTTTCATTTTTGTGCTTTGGTGTGCTCGGTCTGGTTTTCGTTTGATGGCCCGTTTTTAAATGTCGTTTTGCATTGGACTGGTTCTTCCCCTATCCCGCATAAACCAACTTCTTCCTTCTCTCCCTCCCTCATTTCCAGTTTGTAGGGGAAGTTGGTTTGATTAGGCTTGGTGTTAGAATGAATAATGCTTAAATGTTTAAAGTATTTTTGGTATTCCCCTTGGCGCGTTGCCGCGTCATGTTGCACCTCAGACAGTCGCGCCCCTCGGCGCGTCTACCCAGCATGCTGCAGTTATTAATCATGCGCCCCTAGGCGCACCCTTTCGGCCTGTAACACGCTCGAAACCCGCGCCTCCTTATATCCCTTTGGCGCATCTTTTACCCCTGTTGCATCCCTCTTCTATGCGCTAAAGGGCGCGCCCAGCTTCCATGCAACGCAAGAGTTATTTGCGCGTGTAAAACCTCCAAGGCGTGGGCGCACCTTCCGTTGCAAGTACATGATGTTGTGTAGCCCCCCCATGCACCGCGCCATATACCTTTGGCGCGCCTTTTTTCCATGTTGCACAATCTGCCCATGCGCCAAAGGGCGCACCAAACCTCAATGTAACATGCATTTCCTGTGCGCCCTTCTATATAATGCAGTCTGCTTCATCCATGCGCCATGCGCCTTATGCGCCAACTTAACCTCTGTTGCACCCTTTTCCTGTGCGCCTTGACTATTCAGCCTGTTATATACATTTTTCATGCGCCCTGCATCCCGAACCTTAAAAGTTCTAACTCTTTCTTCTGCTAGTATTCCAATGGAAGATCAAATGACTAATTCAAGCTTCTTGGATTGGGTTTCGCTCCTTCTACGTGCAGATCATCAGATAAGCCTTGAAGAACACATGTCTACGTCTAGCAAGAGACCCATCAAACCAAGAGGGAAGGCAAAGCTAACAGAAGAAGAAATGAAATACAAATATCAGAGGGTCAGAATGCCCTGAATCACAGGCAGAGTGTAATATGGATGTCAGGGATTCTGAACTGGGCCACATTGACATAGAGGAATTCTGGGTAAGGACTCAGAAAGTGACAAGGAGTCCATGGATGGATAAATTAATAGGCAGCGCCCTGCACTTTGCCAGGAGGAATCCCTGTCAGCGCTGTGAATAACGAGTTCATGATGATTGTTGCACAATCCTTCAACAAAGACACGAGATGTGTCGAGAACAGCAAAGGCGAGGGTAGTTATAAACCTTACTGCCCGTCGCTTTGAGTTGATGCTTGGAATCCCTCACCACCGAAACTATGTGGCTGTTAGCCAGCAAGAATGCCTCAAGGCTTGGGAGGACAATGAAGACAAGTGCATGCAATTAATGAATGAGGTCTACCTCAAGAATAAGAAGGTAGTGACCCGGTGGCCTCAAACTATCCACCGGAGTGATTTCTCGGAGGAACTCAGTGATACAATCACCTTCTTGAGCAGAGTCTTCGGTCTTTCAGATGCTCACTACTTCCATAAGTGGATGCTGCGGTACCTGGAAACAATGAATAAAAATCTGCCCGATCA
Organism: Taxus chinensis; assembly: GCA_019776745.2. Taxonomy (NCBI): domain Eukaryota; kingdom Viridiplantae; phylum Streptophyta; class Pinopsida; order Cupressales; family Taxaceae; genus Taxus; species Taxus chinensis. The sequence continues at coordinate 53,089,509 of CM034154.1, read as the reverse complement.
GCGTTTCTGCTGGGGGGAGATAATAAGCAGCACAATATCCGAGCAGCTACAACAGTTTGCCACAACAGGAGTGTTCCACATGAACTCCTACGTAGTGTATGCTGCTGCGTCTGAAAGGGATTATCCAGGGCTGCACCGAAGCGGAACTTGGCCTCAGGCCAAATATATGAATACTATCAAGAGCTGAAGCTGGAGAACAGCATCCAACACTTCGCTAAAATCAATGATGTTTTCTTCTATCACATCATGTGCATGTTGCGGCCAAATTTGACTCATGGCCGGACAACCAAAAACATAGTGGCAGTCACAGAGAAGTGGGGGGCCTTGTTCACCCAGTTTCCCACGTTCACCTATCTGAGGGCGGTCAACTTTTTGGGCGAACCAACCAGGTTGCCAAGGTATGCTGGACCAAAGCTGATTTTATTGGAACTATCAAGACAGCTCGTCACATACCATGAAAAGTGCCTCAAGAGAAAGAAGGGCGGAACTCCTTTCCCCCTCACAGTAGGCCGTTACACATGCTCCAGCTATCACAAGGCGAAGGAGATGTTTGCTGAGCTAGAATTGCTCAACCTAAAGCATGATTTCCCAGCAAGGCCTACATTCGACCCTAGGGGCTGTCTACCAAGGGCTAAGCTTGATCCGATTCATGTCCCTCAGATTGAGGATATCTACATTGACGTTCTCCATGAGGTAGAACTCAGAAGAAAGGATCACTCTCGCTTAGCATTAACGGAAATCATCCATTACGGAGTGGCCATCGTCCCAAAAGGCTTCCAAACCACGGAAGACGAAGTAGACAAAGTATATAATGACACAGAAGGGGATGATTGGCCCTTCCCGGACATTGACAGAAGCAAGGCTCCTCAGACAATCGAGGAGAGGGTCAAGGAGACTATGCGGAGAACAGAGCATTGGTGCCGCATGAATGGGTTAATCTACCTCGGTGTAGATTTTACAACTTCTCCTTTGGGTAATGCACCTCCAAGGTCAAAGAAGCAGCTAAAAGGAAAAGCTGCGGAAGGTGAGCCTAGCACCATTCAGGAGGAAGCCCCTGAAAGTCCTCTTCCTTCAGAGCCTGAACAAGTAATAACCCTGGATTCGCCAGAGAAGGAATTGACAGAGGATAGTCCTATACGCCCATCCACCCAGGATGTCGGCACCGCTACAACTACAGAGGTCCCTTCTATCCCTTCTTCTTCTCTTCCTCCCCTTCCTCAGATGTCGGCAACCACTCCTTTGGTTGTGTCTTCTCCCCCTTCTTCTACTCTCTCCCCTGCCTCTT